>JAAAKG020193976.1:0-50122 GCA_010014905.2 Druon quercuslanigerum
AATATATAGCTGTCAAATATAGTCGTGCAAGTCCAATGCCTGATGCGCATGCGCTCGGACGATTTTAACATCTGAATTTGTTTCAGTTTAACACACAAATATTTTTAGGCTTAACATCTCAAAAAGATAGTAGATATTTGGCATGAATATCTGAATGTTAGGTGGGAAAATCTTACTCTTTAAACATCTACATTTAAACATCCATTTTTCTCCGTGCAGGGAGCTGTTCCGTGAATTAATCTCTTAAAATATTCTCTCCGTGTATATGCAGTTTAGGTAAAAATATTTTAAAATATGCTAAAAATGACGAATGGTATTTTGACTTCAGCTTTTCAAAATATCCTCTCATGTGATAGTATAATTAATTAATATGGAGCAACATCGGACTTTTTATAAAAAGTATTATTCAAAACTAGTGATCATGTTTTACTGTTAAATAATTATTTTCGAGTTTCATCATAACATAGCAATGCTGCGATGTTCCAGACAAATAACTTGTAGGACAAATTTTGAAACAATATGTGATAACCTCAACTCTAAAATATTGAACCCTCTTCTCAATTTTTCGTTTTAATTTCAATATAAGTTGATATCTGGGAGTCTTAAATATTTACAAACTTTTGTTAATATCTATTATTTTTACATTCTCATCCTAATGAGAAGGTATTGGTTTTATGTAAAATTTCACTTAGTCGGTTTTCATCAAATCTCCACGTTTTGAGACTTCCTGAGTAAGAAATAAAGCTTTTTACGAAGGTGTCTGTCTGTAGTCTGTATACTGTAAGTACGATAACTTTTAGATAAATTTCTGCTTTGGCACACTTTTTTAGGGCCTAAAAAGAAAGAAGAAGTTAGCGAACCAGCTATTTTGGATAAAAATTCAAAAAGTGAGCACATTTTCAAAATATTTAAGATTAAGTTTTTACAAGATTTAAAAATTCTACGTACGGCTATTTATAGTACTCGGAAACTCGAACAATTTATCATTATGACTTTTTTCTATCAAATGAAAATGATCAGAGTTATAACATTTTCAAAATCCAAAAAACTAAACCAAAATGAACATTTCAAGCCCGACAAGATTATCATGACAAATTTTTGAATTGTGTCGAAAAGTTGAAAATTTAAATTTTGATCATACAAAAAATAACGAAAACTCAAAAATTCCATTTTACGGCCAGAATCTATGAAAGACATGAAAAAACATAAATTAACTAAAATTGCGCGACCTGAATAGACCTACAAATTTGTCATTAAACAATTTTCGATAGAATGCATAGTTTTTGTTTTTAGTCGTAAAAAACAACATTAAAAATAAAAAATTAAAATTTTGGAAAAACGACACAAGCTAGAAAAAAGTAAATAGACAAAGTTGCTTTTGCAAAAAATAGCGAAATCTCATTCAAATTTGTCATGAATAATTTTTGATAGGACAGACTAAAGTTGTCCACCCGAAAAAGATCTATAAATTTTTTATTAATCATTTTTAGATAGGGCGATTAGATTTATTTTCAATCGTAAAAAATAAGATTACAATTTTTTTTAATCGTGGAAAAACGGCACAAATTGTAGTAAAATGTTTAATAATAATTTTTATTTTAATAAAATGCCCATTTTTTAATGATAAAAATAAAAAAGTAAAAATACTTTGGTTTCAATACGAATACATATCATGAATGGTAATAATATAAGTTTATTGAAATGATATACACTTTTCAGAATGGCTAAGAATAAAATTTAATGCAAATAGAGGAAAAAATATTAAATTAACCATTAAAAAGGTGATTTGTACTGATAGAGTTGAACATAATCTAGAAAAATTCGAATTTTCGACGAAGTCGAGTGCCAAGCATGAGATACGTGATGAGAATCTGTTCTTTAAAGCCGAAGGAGCTTTAACTAAAGAGAATTCACAATCACCAAATGATAGTTGTCGATGCTTGGATCTTTCATTTTAAAAGGCTTGCGCACATGTGGGGACATAGAAAGGCCGAGCGCGTAGCGCGAGGTGAATGCATCTTCGAGCGCGAAGCGCGGGACACATATATTATCGAGCGCGCACCGCGAGAACCAACAGTCGCGTTCAAATTCTTTTCGACTCGTCCAGACTTTATTGTTACAAATATTATTTGCGACGCTTCGAAAGCGAACCGCTATCGTCGTCAGGCAATCCTATGATCTTAGTCGCAAAAAAATATTTTTAACAATAAAGTCTGGAAAAATGTAAAATAAATTGCAACAAATTAATTTTTTTCGTTGTGAAAATTTGTTTAAAAAAATGTATATACTCAAAATTGCGTTGCTTTTGCAATATTTTCGTAAATAATCGACAAAACGTTAAAATTTCCATTTAAATACAAAGGTTTGGAATGAATGCAGGGTTACTACATGTCAATTAATTCCATTATGTCAGGGAATTTTAAACTGGTCAGGGTAAGTTAGGGAATTGTGTCTGTCAGACAAAACCTGACATAACTTGGTAAAAAGACATTCTTGTTGGTTGGAAATTTGTCTTTTTGTATTAAAATATAAACTATTGTACTTTTCGTTAAGGATTAACTGTTTAGTTAAAAATTATATTTTTCGTTGAAAATGTATCTTCCTTAGTGGAAAATTCCTATATTTTGTTTAAAATTTATCTCCTGTGGTCAAATATTAGTCTCCTTAGAGTCTTATTTATCTTTTTGGTTAAAATTCATTTCCTTCGTTGAAATTTTTTTTTTTTTTTTGAAATTAATTTTTTAACTGAACATCTAAATTCTATCCCAGGGGTTTCCACAATCCATAGGTACAGCGTGACTCAGGCTCACCCGGCCATTTTCAAGATCTACCCATTTTTTTCTTTACAAATTTTTTTTACAAATTACGTGAGAGAATTTTCTCCAATCCTCCCCACCCTTTTTATGCAAGTTCTTTTTTAATCGAAGGGTGTAGAATATATGTATTATTATCATTACACCATTAAGCCGTTTCCCTTTCGGCGTAGGCCTGACTCACTCGGTGGGGAGGGGAGTAGTGTGAGGAAGGGGTTCTAAAATTTTTAGATTCATCTGGAATTATCGTAATATAAAAATAAATAAAATATTTTCATTGTTGAATTTATGTTTAGAAAAAGAATAATCTTACAAGTATCAAGGATACCATCCTCATCCAGCTTGTAAGGAGGTTGTGAAGAAAATTTTCTCGTCTCTCCGTAGCTCAATTGGTAAGAGCATCAGACCGGAAAGCTGAAGGTTCTGGGTTCGGATCCCAGCGGAGATAGAGACATTTTTTCACAATCTTAAGATTATTCAATATTTTAATAATATTGATATAGACCAGTAGACAAAAAAAAATTAACATCTAAAATTAATAATTTTTATTTATTTTTAATTTTTATTTAATTTTGTATTTAAATTTTTTATTTCATTTTTTTTAATTATTTAAATTTTAAAAAAATTTAATCTAAAATTTAAAATTTTATTATTTTTAATTTTCTAGGATCAATAATAGTTTTAAATTAAATAATTTTAGATGCCAATATGCCAAATTGGTTGGTTTTAATTTTAGTGCAGAAAATTGTATGTTTTTATTTTAATTCATAGCAATTTTAACATAAAAAGGGGGTTTTAATTATATTTTGAATTAAACGCCTTTCTGCTAAATTCAAAAGAATGAAAATTAAAAAAATAATTGGTCAAATTAAAAACGTTAGGAATACAAATTTATTTAAGAATTGGATTTTGAAAATTGAACTATTTTTTATTTGAAAATGTTTAAAAATATAAAAAAATTTCCAACTAGAGTTTAACAAAATAATTTCGAATATATTAATATTAAAATTTATATATTAAAATTGTCCGATTTTTAGTTGAATATTGAAAAAAATGAATGATTTGAAATTGAAAAATATTTGTTTGGAAGATTTAAAGAATAAGTGATTGATCTGATGGATTCAATTAAAATTAATTTAAATTTTGAATGTTTTTAAAAAATAATTCAATATTAAAGTTTCATAATTGAAATATTTTTGATTTTGAACAGCGAAAAATATGGTGAAATTATTTTTAAATACAGAAAATTTGTCTAATCAATTTTAATGTTAAATTATAATTTTGCTGTGAAATAAAAATTTTTAATTCTAAAATTTGAGACAGCTTAACTTTGAAACATTTAATTTATTTTTTATGTCAAATTGTCAATTTTTAATTAATTCCAAATTGAGATCGTTTCAATTTCTTTGAATTTTATTCAATTTAAAATTAAATGAAATAATTTGATGTTAATTGTTTTTTGTCTACTGGTCTAAAATAAAGATTTTTTTAATACTAATTTTAGACCAGTAGACAAAAACCAATTATTATCAAATTATTTATTAGATTTTATCTGATCAAAATCTTAAAATCATAAATAAAAGTAATAAATAAATAAATAAAATTATATATAAATATAATAATAAATAAAAATATTTAATTTTGAACGCTTTTATTTAGAAGTTACAAAATTTGAATTCCTTTCCAATTCATAGGAAATATAGTCCTTTTTTTAATTTTACCAAATCCAAAATAATTTGATTTAAAATATTTTTAATTAAAAATTGACTTGACGCGAAATTTTCCGCAACGGTTGACAGTTCATTATTAATTATTGTTGCAAGTATTTTGATTAATAATGGATTTTAAAATTGTTTCTATATTGAATATTAAAAAAAAATCTAGATATAATGAAATAAGTGATTAAATTGAATCAAATCTAGCAAAAGACAAAATCTTAGGAAAGTTTAAGAAAAGATTCTTTCAATCTGAAACTTAAATCTCTTAAAGAATTATGCCACCTAGCACCTATTAGAGGAAACTTCTTTTCACCTTGTTTTCATTTTTTTTCACTTTTTTTCATTCCTTGTCCTCTCCTTTCTCGAGGAAATTGGAACGCATTTTACGAAGTTCCTTCAGAATTGTTCCCGACGAGACGTGCAAAAAAAACGGAAAAAAAAAAAATAATAATGAAATGACAAACTTCCAAAGACAGAATACAACGAACATCGGTTCAACCAATGAAAAGAGTCGAGGGGTAAACTGAAAATAGATGCTGGTTCATAGGAATTGAAGCTGGGGCAAGGGGGTGGAAAGGGGTGGAAAATAAAAGGAAAGAGTGAAAAGGGGGTGGTTTAAGAGAAGGGTGCAAAAAACCCTGGGAATGAGACGAGCAGCCACGAAAAACGTGGTCTTGTGGCGAGGAGAGCATAATAAAGGCACTTGTCGCATTGCGTAGCACGCTCTCGAATTATTAGTCGAGTGGATACAAAAAAAAACAAAAGAATTCTGATTATGATAAAAGGACAATGAGAGCTTTCAATTATTAGATTTTGTAGAATGGCTAAAAAATTGTAGCGGAGTACCCTTTTTCTAGAAAAAAAACTCGGTTACAGAAAATCTTATATACGGTCGAAACTTGATTTAGTGAGTCTCGATTTAGTATTTCCGAGAACTGACGCCGCACAGTGGGGGAAAAATGACTTTGTTTGGTTTAAAATAACTTACAACCCACAAATATTGAGCGATTTGGATAAAAAAAAATTTGAAAGAAAGCTGATAAGATTTCTAAGAGACTTGTTGAGCCTAATTCTTCAATTAGGTTTTTAATTTTTTTATAAATAAACAAGTATGAGGAAAAAAATTGCCATTTTCTTTATTTGACGTTCCTGGTGCTTGTCAATAAGAGGAAAATCGTTGAAATCACCTAAGTTGCATAAAATAACATTATTTACAGATGTTCCAATATTATAAAATCAAAAAAAAATTTTTAAACAAATTATTTGTTAAAAAAATGTTTTCTACGATTTTCCCTAATTATACGTTTTTGAAGTTATATTGCAAGACATTTTGATTGGAAGACTATTATTTTTATTTTTATTTCTCTTAAGATTGTAATTGTTTATATTATAAACAAATTTAATGAACAAATGCAGTAATCAGGCATTTTTCGGCAGAAAAATTAGTTTTTTTATGAAAAACTAAGTAGGAACTTTATAATAATTTTTAAAAAACTCATAATTTGTTGATTAATCTTAAGATTTTTTAAAACAAATTTAATAAAGAAATGCAAAATTTTTGGTAGAAAAATAAATTTCTTGACAGAAAATCCTCACTTTAGTGAAGAAAATAAATATTGAATAAGTAATCGAAGAATTACATTTTCAGTTAAAATAATTAATTTTCAATTAAGAAAAAGGGAATTTTCGACAAAATAGCTAAATTTCTAAGCAGTGTTAAATTTTCAACAAAATGGTTCAATTTTTCAAGCAAGGAAATTAAATTTTAACAAAAATAATTATTCTTGAACCAAAAAAAATGAATTTTTAACCCATTAGTCAAATTTTAAACAAAAACAGATGAATTTTTAAACAAATTTTGATTTTTGAAAGAAATTTTCGACCTGTTTGTTTAATTTTCAACTAAAGAAATTAATTTTTAACCAAAGTTGAAGTTCAAGTAAAGAAGACAACTGTTAAACCAGAAAAGGAATAGTTAAATTTTCAGTTCAAAAAATTAGTTCCGACAAAAAAAAAAAAGCTTTAATAGAATAGTTATATTTTTAAGCGAAGAAATTCCATTTTCAACTAAAATAATAAATCTTCAACCAAAATAAATGAATTTTTAACCAAAATATATTTAACAAAAAGTTGAATTTTCTACACAGCTGTTTGAATTTCGAGTGAAAATCTATTTTTCGACAAAACAGTTACATTTTTAACCCAAAAATATAAATTTTGAACAACGAAGTTAATTTTCTACCAAATAAATGAAGTTTTAAACCAAAGAGACAAATTTTTAACAAAAATATTGAATTTTTAACCAAATAGTTAAATTTGCAACCTAATAAGAAAAATATTTAAACCAAAAAGACGAAAACCCAGAAAATAACTTTCTACAAACAAACAAAACTGAAGACTATAAATCTTAAACCAAGCATAGACTAATTAAATTTTTAATGTAAAAATTCCTTTTCAATAAAATAGTTAAATTTTAAAGCGAAGCAATTAATTTTGTAATAAAAAATTAGTTTCAAACAAAAAAATAAGATTTTAAACCCAATATTTGAATTTTCAACAAAAACGATTAATTTTAAACCCAAAATATTAATTTGATATCAAAAAAATGCATCTAAATAGTTAAACTTTATGATAATTTCACAAAAATCATCGTTAGTTTGATAAATTTTATTCTTAATTAAAAAAACAAATTTAATAAACAAATGCATGCAAAAAAAGAAATAATTAAATTTTCAATTAACAACATTATTTTCGACCACAAAAAAACGAATAATATTTTTTATTAATTTAAGTTTTTTACCAAACAGCTGAATTTTAAACTGAAATAATCAATAATTATCAGAAAACATGAATTTGTAACAAAATAGTTCAATTAAGTAACAAAATTTTCAATAAAAAACTATGAATTCCGGACAAAGAATGTAATGGTTGATATTTTAACAAAAAATATTTCAGTGTTCAACAAAAAAAGAATTCATATTTCAACAACAAAAAATTGTGTATTTTGAATGGAAACAGTTGAATTTAACCAAAAAGTTAAATTTTTAGCCAAAAACTTTTTTTTATCTAATAATAGAAACTAATTTTCAACAAAACACATGAAGGTTCTAGCAAACAGTTTTGCCAACCATTTGTATTCGCACATGATTAAAAAAATTCCATTTTCCAAAAATATCTATAAATTCTTTTTAGTCGATTTTTAAATAAGATCTGTAGTATTTATTGTATTTGTCAAAAATATTATTAAAATTTTTTTAATTCTATTTACCGGTCAAACTATGCAAAATAGGAAAGAATTTTGCATAAAAAAATTCTGTTTTTCATAAGATTAAAAAAAAACTTTAAAAAATGAATCATAATGTATACGATTATATTGATACTATTTTTTATTTCTGAAATGAGTGACAGCTGTGCTTACTCATAAATCAATAAACTGAAAATCTTCAATGCTTGGGAATTTCTGAAGGACATTTTAATTTTAATTGTTTATTTTATTGAAGTCTTCAGCTTTTAATAAGAAAAAAAGCAATAAAATAGTTGAAAAATCTTCTTATGTAGTCAGAAATTAAATTTTTTAAGCGTACGTTTAAATTCCAATGAATATATACTATTGGCCAATAAAATTCGAGTATCCAGAAAGGCGTTAAATGAACATTGTAGACGTAATACTATCGTAGAAGTGATAATTAAAGCTCTAGTGCCCCCGTTAGTAATGCCGTTATTTTTATTTTCTTTTTTGCTCATAAGCGCAACTTGTAATAACTTTAAGGCTGTGTGTATGTGTGTATGTGCATATCTTTTGTCATTTTATATTTAATATTTCCCTGGTTCTTATCAGGAGTTACGCTTCAGTTCCACAACACTGGTGCGCGAGTACTCAGTTGAGTATATTGCGCAATGTTATGAAATTTTATTGTCATTTTATAGTAACGGTATCTTGGCATTGGGGAAACCAGTACGAGGTGGTTAGAAAAAATTTCAAGGTCATAATATTGATCAATGATGAACAGGTGGGGAAAAAATTAGATATTATATATTTATTACATTTCTCATTATATTTCTAATTTTTCACGTACAGAAGACAAAAATTTTTGGGTTTTTTTTTCTTTAGTTGCATCATATAGTACTGCTCTTTCTCTTTAATTTGAGAGTCGCAGAGTTTAATTACCATTTTTTTTGACCAAGTTACGCCAATTTAAAATTACGATACATGTCCCATTATGCCTTGAGCATTTGCTTTAAATACTTTGAGACAGACATTTTATACTGGGGTTTTTTTTTTTTTTTTTTTTTTTTTTGAAATTTTGTACTTGGGGGTGTTCGGGGTTGTTGACTACGAATCTAAAGTCTAGATATTAAAATTTTCAAATTCAAGATGGCGGATTGAAAATGGCGTATAAAATTTTGAAAAAATCTATAACAATCTATAACGTTATCATACGAAAAAAAGTCAGGACGAGAAAAATATATTTTCTTGCACACCCTACAAGATTGTCATAAGGACTTTTTGAACTTTTTTTAAAAATCGAAAATTCACATTTTTATTGCATAAAAACTAATCAAAAATCAAAAATTCCATTTTACGGACAAACTATGCAAAATTAGATAAAAATTCAAAAAGTGAGCACATTTTGAAAACTTTTGAGGCCACTTTCTTCAAGATTTAAAAATTGTCTGTACAATTATTTATAGCACTCAAAAAGACAAACAATTTCTCTTCATGACTTTTTTTGATAAAATCGAAATTTTCAGAGTAATAACATTTTAAAACTCCAAAAAAAGAAATATAAATGAACATTTTCAGGGAAACAACGCACGATACGAAAAAAAGTCAAGACAAGAAAAATGTTGATTTTTAAATTCCCTACAAGAATGTCCT
Organism: Druon quercuslanigerum; assembly: GCA_010014905.2. Lineage (NCBI taxonomy): Eukaryota > Metazoa > Arthropoda > Insecta > Hymenoptera > Cynipidae > Druon > Druon quercuslanigerum. Next base: position 9,411 of record JAAAKG020193976.1, read on the forward strand.
AACGACTTTTTCAGTTTTCTTAAAAAATCGAAAATTCAAATTTTGACAGCATAAAAAAATAAAGGAAACCCAAAATTTAAATTCTACTGTTAAAATGTGCAAAAAAAAGCTGAAAAGGTGCTTGTCAAAAATTATGCACTTTAAAAAGATCTACAAATTTGTTATGAATCACTTTTTGATAGGATGTGTAGTTTTTTTTTAATCGTGAAAAATATCGTTAAAATTAAAGAAAATCTGCCCGCTGCGTGGGCACATTCTTAATCACAACGCTTGTCTTTTAATTTCTTTTTCGTCTCAGGTGTGGGATTTCAAAAAATTTACTTTTTAAAAAATTTAATAAAAATTTTTAAAAATTATTAAAAATTAAAAAATTTTATTTTTCGTTCAACTATATCACAGTATTTCAAAGATTTTCATTTATAAAAATTTGCTTTCAATATATATATATATATATATATATAAAACTCCCATCTAACACGTTTAAATCCGAAAACGTTAAAGCCGAAGGAGTTTTAACAAAAGAGAATTCACTATCACCAAATTACTGTTGTTGATGGCTCAAACTTGCGAGCGGGCGCGATGAGAATGTGCCCTAGAAGCGGGCGGATTTTTTAATTTCACTTGGCAAAATTTATTATTTAAACAAATAGAACGTCAAAATTGGACATTGTACGAATTCTTTTTTTCGGAGAAAATACTTAAGAGAAGTCGCTATCTATCAGAAATATTGCAGATGTACTTCAGGTACATGGATATTAGGTTTAAGATTTAGGTTAATTGTTATTAACAATTAATATAAATAATTACTTTCATACAGTGGTCAACCACAACAAAAAACTTTATCTTGATTAAAAATGCCTAAATATTTCGTAGAAGTAGTATTAAGAATGGAAAATAACCATTAGTTAACAATTACTACTATTATAAATAATATAATAAACAAATTGTCTTAATTTATTTTTTTCGAAGATGTTGGTTCATGAGAAAAACATCACCACTGTTGGCTCCTCCAAATTTATACCTGTAGAAATTCGACTTTTGATTTTGTTATTATTTTGTTATTATTTATTTTGTTTTAATTTCCCATTTTGTTCGTTTTCTTGAAAAATAAATTCCGTAATTTTTTTTTTAACTTTAAACCGTGCCCCCGGGCTTTTGAAATTAACATGGGGTTTTAAATGGGAAAAGCTCGAGTTTCAAAAAAAATTTAAAGAGAAGTACTTGTTATAAATTTTTTGTGTATTCAAGTATTGCCACTTTTTAAGGAAAATGCCCCAAAAACTGCAAAATAGCAGTTTTCTATTAAATTCATGCTAAAGGGGGTATTTTTTTAAAAATCTTTAACATGATTTATTTTTAATCAATAATTGACTAGTTTTTACGTATATTTTTAATAACTTTAAATTGTTTAAACAATTATTATTTGTTCAAACAATTTTTTACTTTTGTAAAGCGTGCAAAATAATTATTTTCTGGAATTAATGACACGATGAGCGGCTGTTGAGAGTAATATTTTTTTAAAAGGATATTCAGCAATTTTTTAAACAATTGTAATTTGTTTAAAAAAATTTTATCTGTTTAAACAATGTTTTTTCTGTAAATCGTCAAACGTTATTCTTTTCTGCAAGAATGTTAAACGTAATATTTTTTGCTTAAGTTATTTTGCAATTATTTAAACAACTATTAATTGTGTCATTTATTCCAGAAAGTAATAAATTTTCACGCTTTAAAAGGAGAAAAAATTGTTTAAACAAATCTAAATTGTTTAAATAATTACCAACCATCCTTCAAAAATATATTGCCTTCAACATTCTTTAATTGTGTCATTATTTCCAGAAAATAAAAAAAAATTTTAAACAAATAAAAATTGTACTTCGTATTATTTATTCTGAAAGATAGTAACTTTTCACAATTTACATTGGGAAAAAATTGTATAAAAAATAATAATTGTTTAATCAATTTAAAGTTATTAAAAATATATTTTCAAATTCTTATTTAAATATGGGCGAAGGGTAAAGTGTGAAAAAATAAGAAATCAAAAACAGCTTAACATTAATAATTAAAGCGTATAATTTAATCTTTTTTCGTCATCTAATTAATATGCCGAATATACTTATCAAATAAACCTTGAAAGATTTAAATACTTTTAGTTTTTTGGGAAAAAACTTCTTTTTTATGAACCGCAAATAATCAAATTAATTTCTGAAGATTTGTTATTAAAAAAAAAAAATCTTTTTAGTTTGAAAAACTTTTATACAGGCTGAGAAAATTAAAGGATCGATTGAAAAGCTTTTAAAAATTATTTTACTTTTTTGAGGTTCATGAAAATGTGATTTTGACCTAAAAATTCTGAAAATATTGGTATACCGATTTTACCCTCTTTGAAGAATTCCTCGTTTTTTCCCTTTGTCCAAGAAACTTCCCTTTTCGACTCCTTTTACCGGGTTTTCAGCTAAATTTAAACTGATTTCCCTTTTTTTTATTAAAAATTAAAGTATTTCAGGAGAAAATTCAACTATCTGGTTTAACATTAACTTTTTTTAATTAATTTTTTTGGATTCAGAATTCTTGTTTTTCGAAAAACTCCGGCTTTTTCGCTTGAAAATTCCACAATGTGGCAAATTCGCCTTTTTGTCTTAAACATTCGACAATTTCGTTAAAACTATTTTTCTTTCTTAACAGAAAAATATTTTTCAGTTTCAAATTTGTCCTTTTGTTTTAAAGATTGATCACTTTTTGACACAATGCAACTTTATAATTAAAAATAATTTTGTTTGGATTGCTGATTCAAGTCGTTTTTTTAATATATATATTATTATGTTATTATTATTTATTTATAATTATTATTTATTTAAAAATCCTGTTATTGTTTGCAAAATTGAACTATTTTCTTGAAAATTCGTTTCTTTTTGTTTTGATAAAAATTATTTTTCTAAACTTAAAATTTAACGATTCCATTATTTTCGAAAATTCGTAGTATTTAATTGAAAATAAACTACTTGGTTCATACTTTAACCCCTTTGTTCAAAATTCTTTTTATTTTTTTAAAATTTAAGTATTTTGTTGAAATTTTTTGTTGTGAAATTTAATTTTCTTAACTGCAAATTTAAGTAGCCCATTTTTATTGGAATTTGGTCGATTTAACTATATCATTCAAAATTGAACTCTTTTGTTCAAAATTCATTTTATTGTTCGAAAATTTCAGAACTGACACTTAAAAAAGTCCATTTTTGATTAAAAATTGGTCGCCGTTACTGGAAAATTCATTTATTTTTTTAAGAATAATATTTTTTGTTAGAAAATAATCTTTTTGGTTTAAAAATCAACTACTTGTTTCAAAGTTGAATTTCTTAGTTACAAATTTATTTTATTCGTAGAAAATACGTTTTTTGTCGTTAAAAATTAATTTTTGTTACCTCAAAACTTAAATATTGAACTTTTGGCTGCAAATTGATCGTTTTTTATAGCTCGCTTTTAATTGAAAATTGATATATTTTGTTTAATATTCCTATTTTTTGTTATAAAATAATCTTTTCTTTTGAAAATTTAACTGCTTGTTTCAAAGTTGAACTTCTTTGTTAAAAATGAGGTTTATTAATTGAAAATTCTTTTTTTTTCTTTGTTGAAAATTAATTTCCTTAACTGAAAATTTAACAAGTCCATTATTGACTAAAAATTGATAGTTTTTAGCTCAAATTACAACTTTTAGATTTTTCGTTAAAAATTATTATTTTTTTAATGAAAATTCTTTTTTTTATTAATGGATTTCCTTAATTAAAAACTTAACTATTCTATTTTTGGCTGAAAATTTATTCCTTTTTAGTTAAAAGTTCAACTATTATATTTTCATTAAAAATTCATCAAGTTTTAAAATTTCGAAGTATTTTAATGACTTAAAGAATTTCGTATGATAATAGAAAATTCCAAGACATATCAAAATGTCTAAAGAATCTCATATTATCCAGAAATTTTACAATACTTGAGGAATGCATAGGATTTCAAAATAAGTCAAAAGATTTCATAAGATAATGCGTTTTTACAAAGATTACGATAAATTAAAAACAAAAAGGGTGTGATATCCATGGATTTCAGGGCAATTCAAGGTTTTTTAGAATAGATTTTAGTCTATTTTAAATATTTGAAGGGATTTGAAAGTTTTTTCATAAAATTTTAAAGGTTTCATAATTGTTGTTGAATTTGGAAGTTATTACAAATTTGAAAATGTTTACGGGATTTTACTAGATTTTTGTGGGATTATTAGGGATTTGGAAAGGTTAAAATGACTTTACAATTTTTAGTTTTTGATAAATTTATATAATTTTATCAATTTCAAATGATTTAAAAAAGTTGAGGATACATATTTTAAATGATTGAAAGAAATTTAAAGAGATTTCAAAACTTCTAACTTCTTATATGAATTTCGGAAAATTTCAAAGGATTAAAAAAAATTATCCAGAATATTCTTCATATTAAAAAGGTTTGAAGCGATTTCAATGCATTTTTACAGAACTTTAAGGAATAAATGGAATGCAAATTTCATGGGATATCTAGAAGTTTTAAAGGATTTCTACAGATATTTAAGTTATTCATAGGACGGGAGATGGTATACAAGATTTAAAAAATAGTTAATCCCTCAATTAATTATTTAAAAATTGGAATAATGCTATTTTGCAACAATTTTTAAAAATTTGTGTTACTATTGACACTATTTTGAATTTTTCAAGTGATTCCGAGGCCTGGCAATGATTACATTTTGAAAATATGATTATTTTAGACTAGAAACGAAACAAGAGGGACCAGTTATTATACATGGAAGAAGTCCTGAGGAGCTTCCGGCAAAACCATTGGGGGATTACGACAAAGATGAAAAAGAATTTGCTGCCATAACAGGTCCTGATCGAGGACTTACAACAGTCAATTTAAAACAAAGACACTTGAGCATCAGCGATCCTGATGTGGATTACATTGATATCTTGGACCAACCTGATCAAAATGGATCTGGTAAAAATGACTTTTCTGTTTATAATTCCGCCTGAAATATTTCGTTATAATTTTAGTTTTTATAGTTGCTCGATCTAGAATTCTTAAATACCCAAGAATTTGTGTTTAGCAAATGCTCTCGAGAATATGCTCAGAATTTAAACTTGAACATAGCATTTATAGAGCATTTAGGATAATTAAAAAAATGTATTATTTTTAACAAATATATATAATAATTACTACGTACACTTTAAAAAAAATATTCTACGGTGAAATTAAGATATAATTTTTTTAAATTATAGGGTTGCTACAGATCAGATATTTCCAGAAAGTCAAGAAATGTCAGGGAAACCCCGATAGAGTTAGGGAATTTTCGAAATACGAAAGTTGAAATTAATCTCTTTTGTTAAAAATTCATCTTTCTTGGTTGAATTAAACTATTTTTGGTATAAAGTTGGAATTCTTTTTGTTTGAAATATCAAATATCACGTTTTTCATTGAAAATTCAACTACTTAGTTAAAAGTGGGACTACCTTGTTAAAAATCTATATATTTGGTTGATGATTTATCATTTTAGTTGGCAAACGTTTTTTTTTTGTTCAAAATTTAATTATTTTGTTGAAATTTTGTTTGGTTCAAAATTTACCTTTTTAAGTTGAGAATTAAAATATTTTTTATAAAATTCCTGTATTTTATTGGAAATTTGAATTTGTGGGAGAGTATTTAAGTTTCTTGGTAACGAATTTCTTCTTTTTGGTTGAAAAGTTGTTTAAAAAATTCAAATATTATTGTTAGAAAATTAGTTTTTTCTTATTTAGAATTAATTTTTTTAACTGAAAATATAACTGTTCCATTTTTTTGTCGAAAATTTATCCTTTTTGGTAGAAATCTAATTTTTTTGGTTGAAAATTATAGCATTTTGTTGAAAATTTACTAAGATTTTATTGAAAATTATGTTTTTTACTGCAAATTTCATTATTCTATTTTAGTTGAAAATAGATATGTGTGTAGGTAAAAATTCAACTACATATTTATTGAAAATCCGTCTTTTTTATAGAAGAATACTCTCGTTAGCTGAAACTTAATCTTTTTGGTTGAAAAATAATTTCCGTGATTGAAAATTTAATTACTTTAGTGAAAGGTCGTTTCTTTTTTTTTGAAAATTTATGTTACTAACTGAAATTTAAAGAATTTTATTTTGGTCGGAAAAATTATCTTTTTAGTTGAAATTTTACGTATTTGGTTATAAATGAAATTTTGTTTAGTTGAAGATTTATCATTTTAGTTAAAAATTCAATTTAGCTATTCCATTTTTTGTGGAAAATTAAACATTTTTCATAAAATGTAATACTTATGTGTTGTCGATAATTTAACTATTCTATTTTTTGTTAAGAACTAATTTCTTTGGCTGAAAAAAATATAACTAATTAAAATTTAATTTTTTATAGAAAATTCATCTTTTGGATTAAAGATTCCACTATTGTGTTAAAAGTTAATTTCTTTGGCTAAAAGTTCGTTTCTTTTTAATTGAAAATGACTTTTTTTTACTGAAGCTGTAACTATTCCATTTTTCCCTAAAAATTTATATTTTTAATTGAAAATTAATTAGTTTTGTTGAAAACCCGCCTTTTTTATTTAAAATTTACTTTTTTAACCTAAAATTTAACTATTCCAGTATTGGTTTGTGAATCTTTTTTTTTTATTTTTGCAATCTTTTTATCGTTTTCAACTGAAAATTTATATATTTTATTGAAACTGTATCTTTTTTGGTAGATAATTCATATTTTATGTTTTAAATTTAATGATTTTGTTGAAAATTCGTTTTTTTCAGTTGAAAATTAATTTTTTTAACTGAAGCTGTAATTAGTTTTTGTTTGTAAATCTTTTTTATAAACATTGTAATCTTTTTATCGTTTTAAAATGAAAATTTATATATTTTATTGAAAGTGTATCTTTTTTGGTAGAAAACTCATCTTCTGTGTTTTGAATTTAGTTGTTTTGTTAAGAATTCATTTGTTAAATTGATTGCTTTGAATAAAAATTTAAATTTTCTATTTTTTGTTAAAATTTTTTTTTTTTTTTAGAGAAAAAACATATTTTGTATGAAATTTTTTTAGATAAAAATTCATGTGCTTTGTTAAAAATCAGTCTGTTTTTGATAGAAAATTTATCGTTTGGATTGAAAATTCCACTATTTTTTCAAAAAATCATATTTTTTGTTAAAAATTCATCACTGTGATTCAAAATTAGTTTCTTTGGCTGAAAATTCCTTTCTTTTTAGTTAAAAATGAATTTCTCTAACGTCAAATTAAAATATTCTAGCTTTGGTTTTTAAATATTTTTTTATGGTCGTTGGAATTTTTTATCTTTTTATTTAAAAAAAAGAATCATTTTGTTGAAAGTTCGTTTTTTGTTTTGTTTAACATTTAGATGAGACTTTATTTATTTTGTTAAAAATGAGTCCTTTTTGGTAGGAAATTAATCTTTTGGGTTGAAACTTCAACTACCTATTTGGTTAAAAATTCATCTTTTTGTTTGAAGATTCATCGTTTTAATTCCAAAAATTAATTTCTTCGGTTCAAGATTTATCTTTTTAAATTGAATTAAATTTGAATTAAAATGTATTTCGAAACAACGGGGTTTTGCAATAATATTAATAATATTCTAGGGGTATGGCCCGTTTTATATTATAGATATTGATATAGTAGCAACCCTGAATAAGGAACTGTTTAATGCGAATAATATGTTTTCCATTATTCTGACTTTCTTTTACCTTTTAAATTAATTGCCCTTTTCAATTTGAAGCGATACATTTTCCCCTGACATTTATATAATGTACTTATTATTAATAAAGATAGAAAATACGATTTTTTAAATCCCAATTCAAAATATTTGTAAATGATAATTAGATTCTCAAAGCACATAAAGGTCGATCACATTCTCGAGCATATTCTCATACTCGTGAGAATTTCTGGGAGCACTTAATTAAACTCTTTAGAAAACGAGCTCGGCCTTTCTAAAGAATTAATTTTAATTCTTAATTTTTAATTTTTTTCCACAATTCAATCCAAGATTCATATTCTAGCTCATTTTAACTGATACACATTCATTACATAAAAAAAAAGAAATCCTTAAACTCAAATCCCAAGATCTAGAAATATAATTTGCCGCTTAAAAACAGATAACAGCATACGGGGCCACGATCGGTGGCGCACTTTGCATTCCAACGACTCCTCGATTTACCCGATTGACAACAGTTGTGTGAAAATTCGAGCAGCTGGAAAGCTCTATGAGCCAGAACCGAAGCATCTGCAAACAAACCTACTAAAAAATAAAATATACACCAAAGAGTACAAAGGAGATTCTCTAGATGTCGACAGCGATTCGGACGAGAAGCACAATAATATAGCCAGAATTGATTTCGAGCTCATAGACAATCAAGCCTCGAATCTTGATCAGATCAGCAAAGGCGTCGATTTTCAAAAAAACAGTATCCAATTTGAACCCGAAACGCAGAGCCAATCCTTGCAGGAGGCTGAGAGCTTTGACTCTAGAATAGAGAAAAAGGTCCAGGAGTCGTTTAAAGATGGGCTGAATTGCAACTTGAGTGGACGTGGAGTTCATTTCGTTTTGCAGAATGTCTCCAGTGATGATACGCTGGATAGTTCAAGTGAAGGAGATTCGGGATGTGATATTATACCGCCGCCTTCTGAATTTGCATCCGAGATAAATCCGCTCAGAAAATCGAAAAGTGCGCCGGCTCCGTTCAAAAAGTTCAATAAAGGTGCTCTGATTTCAGATCTACGGCTTGCCTCAAGACTACTGTTTATGATATTGTCGGTTGCTACCTATTTTTCTTTTCTTTTTCCGAGTACAAAGATGGGCAGGTTTTTTGATTTTACGCCAGCTTATTCAAGTATATCCAGGACTGCCACACAGTCACTTTTAACCACTTTAATTCATCTTATTTTAGATTTTATCAATAAAAAAGTTATTAATCTATATACAGGGTGGCGACTTGACAGAGAAACCGGAAAATTATTGAAAATTCGTCTTTTTTTTTTTGGTAAAAATTAATCTTCACTGTTGAAAATTATTCATTTTGGTCAAGAATTTAATTATTCTAGTTAAAAATGCATAATTGCAGTTAAGAATTCATCTTTCTGATTTAAAGTTCAACTATTCCAGTTAAATATTTACAATTTTTTTCGAAAATTCATCACTTTGTTTGAAAATGCAACTATTTTCTGGAAAGTTACGTTTTTTTGTTGAAAGTAATTATTCTAACTGAAAATATATAGCTATAGTTGAAAACTCTTCTGTTTGGTTTCAAATTAATTTTTTTACTAAAAATGTTACTATTCCATTTTCAGTTAAAAATTATAATTTTTTTAGTTCAAAATCCAACTATTTAATTCTAAATTTATTTCCTTTAATTAGAAATTCAACTATTTCATTTAAAATCAACACTTTGGTTGAAAATTAAACTATTTTGTTGAAAATCCATTTCCTGTTTGAAAATAAACGATTTTATTGAAACTTGAACTGTTTGTTTAAAAATGTTAATATTTGTTTGTAAATGCAACTTTTTTTTGCTGAAATTGATTTTTGTTTGTTTGGAAATTCAACAATTTGGTTATAAATTCAATTAATTTATTAAAAATTCAACTAACTTTTACACAATTCCACTTTTTAGCTTAAAAACTCAACTCTTTTGTTAAAGGTTTTTCTTTGGAATGAAAATGCATATCTTTTGTTAAAAATTCAATTGTTTTGTCGAAAGTTCATCTTTTTGGTTGATAATGATCTTTTTTTGTAGGAACTTCAATTATTTCGTTGAAAATTCTAAAACTTAGACGAAATTTTTTCTCTTTCTGGACTGAAAATTCTTTTTTGTTAGAAAAATCAACTACTATGTTAAAAATTCGTCTCTTTTCGACGAATTTATTTTTTTGTTGAGAAAACAGCAGCTTGGTTAAAACTTCAACCACTTTGTTAAAAAATCATATTTTGGCTTGAAAATTCAACTGTTTTTTTAAAAATGTCACCTTTTTTATACAAAGTTAATCCTCCGGGTTTAAAGTTTAACTATTTAACAGAAAGTATATGTCTTTTCTTAAAAATTCGTCTTTTCATAGAAAATTTATTTTTTCGTAAAATATACAACTGTATGGTTGAAAAATCGACTTTTTGAATATATTGAACTGTTCTTAATTTTAAATTAAAATCAGTTTTTGGTTTACATATCACCTATCACTTTCTTTGTTTGTGAAAATTAGTATTTCTAGGTTGAAAATAAATCATTCAACAGCCTTGTAGAAAATTCTTTTTATTGAAAAATTAATTTTTTAACTGAAAATATAGCTAGTGGAGTTTTTGTTGAAAATTGATATTTTTTAGTTGAAAATGAAACCATATGGTTAAAAGTTTATTTATTTTCTTTAAGAAATTTATTTTTTCTGTTATGAGAAATTTAATTTCTTGTTCTAAAGTTGAACTATTTGGTTGTCAATTAATCTTTTTTTTCTTAAAAATTCCATTACTTACAGTTAAAATCTAAACTCTTTTGTTAAAAATTAATTTGGTTGTTGGAAGATTCATAATTTTTTTTTGAAAATTCATCTCTTTTTAAAAATGTAACTACTTTGTTGAAAATCAATTTTTCAACTAAAATTTTAACTATTCAGTAGAAAATGTAACTATTTTTCTGAAAACCCGATTTTTTTGTTCGATGATTGGATTTTTAACGGAAAATTTAACTATTTGGTTGACAATTTATATTCTTTACTTAAAAATTACACTATTATTTTAATTCATATAATTTATGAAAAATTCGTTTTTTTTTAGAAAAATCATCTTATTGGTTGAAAATTTATCCTTTCGGTAGATATAAAATTCAACTATTTTAGTTGAAGGTTCGTCATTTTAGTTGCAAATCTATTAGTTTGATTGAAAGTTATATTTTACGACTTAAAATCTAACAGCTCTACTTTGAGTTGAAAATGGACCTTTTGTAGTCAAAAATTTAATAATTTGTATGTAAAGTTGCCTTTTTTAATTGGAAACTTACGTATTTTGTTTTAAAACACTACTTCTTTGATAGAAAATCGACATATTTATATAAAATATTTTTTTTTCTTTGAATGTTAATCTCACTGTCAAAAAAATCTTCTTCTGTGGTAAAAATGCAAGTATTTCATTTAAATATTCATCATTTCAATTGTAAATTTATCTTTTGGGGTAGAAATAAATTGGTAGAAAATAAACTCTTTTGTTGAAAATTAATTTTTTATTGAAGATTCATTATTTTAATTAAAAATTGATTTCTTTGGTTTAAAAATGAGCTTCTTGATTGAAAACTGTTTTTTTTTTTTTTTTTTTGATGAAAAGGAGTTTTTTTGCCGAAAATTTAACTATTTTCTTACAAATTTGTTTCTTTTTGGTTAAAATTTTTTTTCCTAAACTGTAAATGAAAATAGTATTCCAGTTAAATATTCCATCATTTTAGTTGGAAATTAATTTTCTTGGTTGAAAATTCATTTTTTGGGTTAAAAATTTTAGCTACATTTTCATCTCTTTGTTAGAAAATTGAACTACTTTATTCAAAATTCTTTTGTTTTTAATTACGGATTTTTTTTTATTTCAACGATTCCATCTTTCGTTAAAATGTGTAATTTTTAGTCGAAAACTCAACTATTTGGCTGAGAATTCATATATTTTGTCCATTTTGTCGAAAATTCGTGTTGTTTTTTTTTTAGCAGAAAATAAATCTTTTTGGTTAAAGACTCATCTTTTTTATTTGATAATTTAACTGTTCTATTTTTAGTTGAGAATTCATGTATTTGGTCAAAAATTCCGATTTTTTTTGGTGGAAAACTAATTTTCTTGGTTGGAAATCATGTTTTTAATCCGCTTTGGTAAAAAACTTATATTTTTTGGTTAAAAAAAGAGAACTTTTTGGAGGTCAATAAGTAATCTGTTTTGGTTGAGAGTTCATTATCTTAGTTGTAAAGCTGTATTTGAAAATTGAACTAGTTTGTCGAAAATTCATCTCTTTTGGTAGAAATTAAATTTTTTGTTATAAAAATGTTCAAACTTGATAATCTGTTTTAATGGAGGATTCAACTTTTTGTTAATATTCATATTTTTGGATAAACTATAATTATTACATTTGCTGTCGTGAATTCAGCTTTTTTGTTGAAAAATTCAATCACTTGAATTAACTACTTCGTTGAAAAACATTTTTTTGGTTGAAGGTTCATCATTGCAGTTAAAAATTATTTTCTTTTTCTGTTTAATTACTGGTTTTAACTGAAGATTTAACTACTTGATTTTTGGTTGAAAATTAATATTTCTTACTAGAAAATGTAACTATTTGGTTGGAAATTCTTTTATGTTGTCAATAATTAATCTTTTTGGTTAAACCTATGTCTAGTTCGTTGGCATTGTCATATTTTTAATTAAAAGATAAGGAATTTAGAGCTTTTTATATTGAATTTAATATTTTAACTCAATTTATTTTATTTGAAAGAACTTACTCCCCTATTTTCCCTAATTCAGCAATATAATTTCATCTAATCTTGTTAGTGAAATCTGATAAATTAAGTGTGGAGTCGAATCGAAATTTTTAAATAGTAAAATTAGTCACTTTTTTCACTTTTTCCAAGTACATTAGTCTGTGGCAGCCCTGTTTATATCAATACTTGTTCATTTAATAATACTGTCCATCTCTGATCGAGAGTAGAACAAGTTTGCATCAAATGTGAAGGCTTTTGCTGAGCTTATAGTAAACGTCAGTAAATTTGATGTAGCTAAGGTTGTTTCAACTCTATTCTAATAATAATTGCCTTGTTGAGAAAGCACGTGCATGTCGTCAGTGAACTATTGATGCTGTTGTATTGATTTGAAACTATTGAATGGACAAGCTCTTTCTTTTTAAACACCTGTAGGGCTTGCACTCCTTTCCCTCTGATCTGATATCCAGTGGTGTAGTCCTAAAAGAAAAAGTGGCTGGCTCGACCAGGAAATAATCGAGGATTTTTTAAGACCGGGAAAACCCGGGAAATAACAGTGCATTTATTTTTTCACCGGGAATTTTACAAAAATTTAGAAGAAAAATCTGTCCAAGTTCAATTTCGACAGTTTTTTTCAAATAATTAGTTGAATTATATTTTTCAATTGCGATATTATTTAGTTCACAATATGTAATTCGAAAATCTTTTACTTAAAAAATTGTCCACCTTTAATTTTTATTTTTAAACGTACATTTTTAATGTAAAGAGTTTGAAAATGCAATCCTGAAGACTGAAACAAGTAAAACGGAAAAGCTTTTGAAGTTGACATTTTTTTATTTAAAAAAAAATTGTATTTTGTCAACTGTAAATATAATTTAAAAAATATTTTTTTAATGGATGTGTGCTTCAAGTATTAAAAAGCGAAATATAATTTATTGATTAGATAAAACAATTCTGAATCCGTTCAAAATTAAATAATTTTATATTTGAACGCTAAACATTAAACTGTTTCAATTCGAAAGTCTTAGTTTAAAATATTCTTTCAGTCTAAAATATTCAATTTTTACCCCATTCAGTTAAAGATTTTTTAATTAAGACAGAGGGTCACTATTTAGTATTTAGCAATATTTGACTGTTTTATTGTAAACGCGTAAATTGAAACCAAATGTTTAAAAGCAAACTATTTGAAACTGAATTTTTTGACATAGAAAGCCTTGAATCGTTAAAGTTTCGAAGAGCTTTTACATTCTGAATGTTACAATATTAATTGTTCTTTTTAGAAAACTTTTTTATAAACGAAATTGTTGAATTTTGATGTATAAATAACAATGAAACATGTATTATTTGTAGACCAAAATTTGAATAATTTTACGAAATATTTAGAAGTTTTGCAAAGATTCAAAATTAATTTCAAATGATTTAAACCAAGTGTTTGCACTGACAAAATTCGGCTATTCGTACTGAAATTACGGTGGAAATAGTCACAGCCTAATTTAAAACAAAAATGTAGATTTTTTCAAATTTCGAAAAAAAAATTTAGAAGCTTTTTAGGAATTGTAAAAGGTCTCAAAAGAATAAAATACATTTTCTGAAGATATTCCTAGGAAAATTGAAAATGCTTTTTTACTCAAAAAATTATTTTAAGAGAATATTTAAAAAGATTTGAAAAGATTCATAAAATTGTCAAAAAAGAATCTGGAAGATTTTAGGGATTTTTTTTTAATTTGAAGGATTTTCTAAAAATCGTAGGAAAAATACGATTAACTAAAAATATATATTTAGATGCTCGAAAAATAATTTTTAAATAATTTAATTTGAAAAAATTTAAAACAGCTTCTAGATTTCTCAAGATTTTAAATAAAATTCTGAACCTTTTCAAAGATGTTTAAGCTATTTAAGATGAAAATAATTAAGCTTCTAATTTGAGAAGTTTCCAGTTTAAAAAAATTAATTTTTCAATTTTTAAATTTTCTAGCTCAAAATTGGTTAAAATAATATAATTGTTTAATTTTTGAGGTTCATTAATTTAACTTTAATTAATTAATTAAACTTTTTTATTTAAAAGTCATATTTGTGTTTTGTAAAATCAACTTTTTTGTGTATAATTCGTCTTTTTGTCTTGAAAATTTAAATATTTGATTGAATTATAATCTTTTTTGGTTAAAAATTCAACCATTTGGTAGGAAATTCATGTTTAAAAAAAGTTGTTTATTGGGTATTGAAAATTAAACTTTTTGATTGAAAAAGTCATATTTTTGGGTTGAAAATTCAAATTTTTTTGCGTATAATTAATATTTTTGTCTTAAAAACTCAAATATCTAATTGAACTTTATTTATTTATTTATTTTTAAATTCGATAATGAGATTAAAAGTTCATCTCTCTGTATGCTGAAAATTCAAGTATTTGGTTATAAATTCAACTGTTGAATTAAAAATGTATCTTTTATGGTAGAAAAGCGATACTTATTGGTTAAAAATTTATCTTTCTTCGTTAAAAAGTAACTTTTTTGTTAAAAATTCAACGGTCTTCGAAAAAATTTGTCTTTTTTAGCTTGGTAATTTAAATTCTTTATTTAAAAGTATTTATAAACATAAAATCCATCTTTAGCCAATGGGTACTCCAGGCCTAGACTACACCACTGCTGATATCTACAAAGTATTAAATGTATTATTTGAATCTTTCAATCAGGTGGAGAATGTGATCTGTTATCTTTTAGTTGTGGTCCCCCTTGTATTTATCTTATGCACGACGAGAATTTTTCCCCTTTCTTCCTTAAAAATTGTTATAAATTTCTTGCATATGTCTGTAAGTAGGGTTCCTTTTTAACCTTGAAAACAGCGCCACCTGACACAAAAAAAAATATTTGGTAAGATTTTTGGTTATGAACGATATGAAATTCGAATTTCTTCCCAATAGTTCCAAATTGGTGGCGCTGTCGTAGCTACCCAACACACATATTGTGGAATGAGCATATATAATATCAATCTTTAATTCGCTTTTATCTTATTTTTAAACTTGAATAACTCCATCGAATTATTTTTCAAGGTGCGGCTCCCGGTACAGAAATTGCTGGAGTTTCCGGCTGGTTCAATCCTCATGATATGGCCTACGGCATAGCGACGACCCTCTATGAGAAAAATCCGACAAGCAATTGCAATAATGGGGAACCAATTGCTGATTGCTTTGGCATGATTGCTCGACCTAATGCTGCCATTCTTTCCCTCGCGGATGGAGTTAATTGGGGTAAAATCTCTTTCGTATTTGAGTTTTAGATTATTTCAGAGTCTTTCCCCTATTCCACTGTCTTCAAGAAACTTCTCATTTTATTGTTTTTTCGCTTAATTACGAACTGAATTAATAGAAACCAATAAGAAATTCCAACTATTTTTGGATAAAAGTTCATTTCCTTTAACTTGAAAAAAACAATTATATTTTTGGTAAACTCGTTGAGTGAAAATTTCGACTATTTGTATTAAAATTGGACTGTTTTGTTGAAATTTCGTTTTATTTTTGGATGGAAAATAATTATTTTAAATGAGTATTCAACTACACCTTTTTTGAAGTAATGATGTTATTTTATCGACCAGGGTAGTTAATTAATTAATTCTGATGTTAAATTTTGCTGATTACTGGTCCTAATAATTTTCTAGAGAAACGAGAAAAAATATGCCACGGCCCGGATTCGAACCGGAAACGCCACTTTTCACGAGTGGAGCGTTAACCAATTACGGCACCGAGGCCACAGCATAATCTTTCTCGTATCTTTTTTTTCTCGTTTATCTAGAAAATTATTAGGAACAGTAATCAGCAAAATTTAACATTAGAATTAATACACCTTTTTTGGTTTAAAATTTATCTTTCTAAGTTGAAAATTCAACTATTTAATTGAAAATTTATGTCTTTGGTTGAAAATTGAACTATTTTGTCGAAAATTCATTTTTTCTTGTTGTTAGGAATTAATTTTTTTTAACTGAAAATGTAATCATACAATTTTTGTTATTGATCTTTTGTAGTTAAAAATTCAACTATGCGGTTGAAAATTTATTTATTTTCTTGAAAATTCATCTTCTTGATAGAAAATCAATTTCCTTCTATGAAAATTCATCCTTTTTGGTTAAAAATACAACTGTTGGGTTATAAATTAACTTGCTTCGGTTCAGGATTCAACTTTTTTTAAGTTCGTTTTTTTGGGATTCATTTAAGTGTTTTTAATTTCAGATTGCAATCTTTTCTTTTAAATATCAAATAATAGGTACATTTTTTGGTTCAGGATTAATTTTTTGTTGAAGAATCAACTACTTGGTTTTAATATCAACTACATTGTTAGTTTTTTTAGATTTAAGAGTCATAATTTTAGTTGAAAATTCAAATGTTTGTAGAAAAATAAACTGTTTGATTGAGAATTAACTTTTGTTGAAAATTAATATTTTTAAAATTTATATCAATAATTGAAAAGTATTCTTTTTGGCTAAAAATTCATAGTTTTCGTATGAAAATTCAATGTCAATAAATTCATCTATTTTGTTAAATATTCGTCTGTTATGGATGCATTTTTTTTTATTAAAAACTGCTGCAAAGTAACTTTTTTTGTTGAAAATTAAAATTTTTGTTGCAAAATTAAATTTTCTGGTTAAAAATATGTTTATTTATTTTAAATTCTAACTAGTTGATAAAAAATTAACTTTTTTGTTGAAAAATGATGTATTTGGTTTGAAAATTCAATTGTTTTGTTAAAATATTTTATGGTGTGGGTTGAGACTGTTTCAATAGATTTCTAAAGGAGAGGGAAAATAATTTACAGAAGGAAAAAGCATAATAATTTCAAAATGAAAGTGGAAGGTTTATTGGTAATATTATTTACAATAGAAGCTTACGTTTTATTCTAGCCGTATGGGTATTGGGAGTTTTAGGCGTAAAATATAAGAGGGGGTTGGGTCGTCTTTGTTCGGGCCAGGGTTTGATTGAGCGGAGAGGCCTGAAAGATGTGACTTGCGCCGAAGCTCGGCTGGTCGAGGAGATATGATGCCTTGGAGAAAAGGAAAAGAAAAGGGGTGGGGATGAGGGGGCCCTTAATCATCGCCCCCGCTTGTGAGATCCACTGCATGGGAGTGGGCGGCTGGTGCAACAAATAAACAAAAAATGAATTTTTAGCCAAAAAAGTAAATTAAAAAAAAATAGTTAAATTTTTGTTCAAACAAGATTTCAGTTCACTTTTCTCAAAAAATGTGAAATTTCTTTCAAAACAGATGAATTTTTATTTAAAAAAATTTGTTAATAGTTGATTTATCATCCAAAAAAGGTTCAAGTTGACTTTTCAAGATCAAAATATGAATTTTTTAACAACAAATAAATTTCTACGACAAAGAATACATTTTCAATACAAAACGACAAATTTGTTCAACTAGAAAGGATAGTCGCATTTAGAAAGATTATATTTATGCTAAAACAGATGATTTTTTAATATAAAACGACAAACTATCGCCCTACTATTATACAGAATTATAAAATTATAAATGATGAAAGTTGAACTTTCAGCCAGAAAATATTTCAGTTCATTTTTCAACAAAAAATATAAATTTTAAACAAAAAGTACATTTTCTACGAAATAGTTACATTTTCAATAAAACAGAATCTTCAAACAAAAGGTATGACTAAAGCAAGTGACTTTTAAAATCACAAATACAAACTTTCAAATAAGAGATGAATTTCCAACCGAGCAGTTACATTTTTATTCAAGAAAGTTGTAATTTCTTTTTAAAAAGACAAATTAAAAAGAAATCTTTAAAAGATCGGTAAATTTTCATTCATAGAAGATTTCAGGTAACTTTCCAGCTCCAAAATAAGAATTATAAACAGTAAGAAATTTTCTGCTAAATAATCGAATTATTGACAAAAAAATATGACTTTTTAACAAGATTGTTAAATTTCCAACCGAAAGTTTGCATTTTTGTCCAGGAAAAATAAAAATTCTACTAAAACAGGTGAATTTTTAAGTCAAAAAGACAAATTTCAAACAAAAAAATGTGTGTTCATCCAAAGAAGATTTCAGAAAAAAAATTATCAGCAGCAAAATATGAATTTAAGAAAAAGGTTTTCGTCGAACATTAACCTATTTTTTAAATAGAATTTATAACCCGAAAAGACGAATTTCTGAGAAAAGCTTTTTTGTTTATAAAAAATATGCTGTTTCAGGACCAAAGGCGAGCATTGCAGCAAGATCAGCAGTACACGGCAGTATCGAGTACTTGAACAAGGCCCTTTTTTCTCCAGTGTTGAACAGTGGAGTGACAACGACCAGAGATGTATTTATCGCCCTACTTCAATCATTCCATGCAGCACATTCCTTAATTCTCGAAGAGCAAGGCATGCTAACCACTCTCACCGTTTGCGTTGTCCTTCCACTGCCTGAAGCTCCTTCCAGCTCTAATTCTTCGGTTAAAAAATACGTCGCCTGCACTTGCAACGTCGGCGACAGTCTCGCTTATGTCTACTCAAGGTAAATAAATAAATTCTTATCAAATCACCAGGGTGGCAGCAGGTCAGGAAAACCCTGGAAATTAGGAAAAAGAGATAGGTAGTTTATTGATAGGTAAAAAATCGAAAAATTGCCAGGAATTCAATTCAAAACCTGGGAGTTTACTTTTGATCTTAGTAAAATTCAAGTTTTCACTATTTTAATAATTTTGATCAATTTGGAAACGTGATTTCTACTTTATGTGCATTAACAGGACATATGAATTTGTTTCTTATGATACGGATTTATTTATTATTTCACGCTTTAAGGATCTTAGATTTTTCAGATTATCTCAGTTTACTTGATTTGAATTATAATTTATTATTGTTCAAGAGTACTTATTTTTGTTGACGTTAGGTAGTAGTTGTTCTCATGCATCCAAGGAGTTTTTATTGCAATATGGAATTAAGAATATATATTTTAAAATGCTTAATATTAATACATTTATTTGATCACGTGAAACTATACTTCTTATTAATGATAAAGAAAGCGTATTATACGTTTTAAAGAATTTAGCGTTCCTTGATTCTTATTTTCAACATTTTTAAATATATCTATACTTTATGAGAGAAAGGATTTTTAATTTTTTCATTATAAGAAAATGCGTTTGCAATTTTTTTTTGTTTACATGTAAAAGATTTCAGGAAGATTTCACAAATATTTCAAAGATTTAAGAAGGATTTAAACAGGTGTCAAAAATTTTAAAGATTTCCAAAATGGGTCTATTACAGAAGATGTCGGAGATTTGGAACAATTTCAAAAGGTTTCAATAAATTCGAGTTTTCAAAAGATTGCAACGATTTCAAACGAATACAAAAGATTTCGCAAACAAAGCTTAAAGAATGATTTCACAAATATTTCAAATATTTTGAAAGATTTCATGGATTTCAAATATTTTACCAAAATTCTTAAAGATTTCAAAAGATTTCATATACGTTTCAAAATATTTAAAAAACGTTCACAAAGAATTAAAGTTTTTCAAAAATTATATCAAAGTTTGAAACGATTTCACAAAGATTTCAAATATTTTATGATTTCAAATGAATACAAAAAGTTTCACCAATATTTCAAAGATTTTATAAAGAGTCCATAAACACTTCTAATTCAAAGATTGCAAAAAGGTTACAGTGCACCAGATTTCAAATATTTCGAAGCATTTCAAAGATTTTGAATGACTTTAAATTTTTTTAGAAGATTTCAAAAAATTTCAAATATTTAAATGATTTAAAATGAATAAAAAATATTTCAAAGATTTCATTAAAATTGTATAGAATTGTCAAAAGAATACCTATAAGAATTTTAAATAAATACATAAGATGTAGGAAAGGTTTTACAGTTATTTCAAATAATTTAAGAAGAAATTTCAAAGATTTCCGAACATTTCAAATGTTTTAAACAATTTCAAAAGGTTACAAGAAATGTTTAGAAGATTTCAGTGATTTTCAACGAGCACAAAAGTTTTCACAAATCAATATTAAAGAATGATTTCACGAATATTTCAAAGATTTCTTCGAAATTTGATGGATATGTCAATAGAATACACGAATTTGAAAGGATTCAAAAAGGTTACATATAACAGATTTCCAAGATTTCAAAAATTTCGAAATTTCATTTCAAATTTTCTAGAATTTTTCAAATGATTTCACAAATATTTCAAAGAATCCATAAGAATTTCAAAGGATTTCAAGAATTTCAAAAAGGGCACAGTGCGCCAAAATACAAAACATTTTCAAGATCTTAAACAATGTAAAATTTTTTTTTAGAAATTTTCAAAATATTTCACAAAAGTTACAAATATTCCAGTAATTCCAAATAAATACAAAAGATATAGGAAAGATTTTACAAGTGTTCAAAAGAATTAAGAAATGTTTCATAAAAATTCCACAAAGATTTCAAAGAACTTATAAGGATTTCAAGAATTTAAAAAACGTAAAAATATATCAAAGATTTGAGAACATTTCAAAGGTTTGAAACAACTTTAAAAGGTTTCCAGAAATTTCAGAGATTTTATAAAGATTTCATAAAAATGTCACAAAGATTTCAAATATTTTACACAATTTTTGAAAGATTTCAACGAATTTACAAAGATTTCGAAAGATTTACATTTTTTACAAAAATTTCAAAGAATTTATAATGATTTCAAAAGTTTAAAAAATGTAAAAAGATATAAAAGATTTTAAAACATTTCGAAGGTTTTAAGAAATTTGGGAAGATTTGAAAAGATTTCAATGAATTCAAACGAGCACGAAAGTTTTCATAGTCAAAGATTTAAGAAATATTTCAAAAAATGTTACAAAGATTTTAAGGATTTCAAAGACTTTACAAAGATTCAGAGATATTCCTAAAGATTTCACAAATACGACTTATGTTGGCGAAAAATTAAGAACTTGTTTATTTATGATTCTGCTTTCTTAAAAACTTTTGACCAATAAAAAAATGAAAGAGCCTGAAAAAACTTGATTCCTTTACGTGAAAACCTGGAAAAGACCTTGAATTTGGTTCCTAGGAGTCGCTGGACACCCTGTATATTAAAATTTAAAAATAATCGAATTTTATTTCTTAAATATTTTTCTTCAGTCAAAATGAAAATTTATTTAGGAAAAAGTTAGGGAATTTTGAAAAAAGAATGTTTGCGGCCACCCTAGATCAAATTCATTTTTTAAGCAACATAAAATTTTTAATTTGAAACCCAGGAAAACCGGAGTGAGGGAAATCACTCGAGGTTGCCGGGACATTCATTGTATGCGTGACATGCGAGACGCCCTTGGAGCTTTGGGCCCAGTAGCAGGGTGCAATCCGGAGTTGAAAAATTTGACCCTGGCGATGACGGAGGTCGAACAGGGCGATATCGTTTTTCTAACGAGCGACGGTATATCGGACAATTTCGATCCTGTCGTTGGAAAATTCGCTGTCCTGCCAAGCAATAACAGTGGAAGCTCGAGTGTTGAGAGGCCAGGAAGAGCAGAGAGGCAAAAATCTCGCCGCAAATCAGTGGATCACTCTCAAAAGTCAGAATCTGAGATTAACAGTGATTTGCCAATCGTTGAGGCTTATCAGAGACACGAGTTGACTTTACTGAGGATGGAGGATCTTCTGAGGCGAGGAGTTTCTGGAGAAGGACCTCCTTGCAGCAGCGCAAGACGATTGTGTGAACTCGTTTTGGATTTTGCGGTGAGATAGCACAGATTTATATTTAATTTTATTACTGTATGATAAGGGTCCTTTTTCCTAATGCTGGAAAATATCCCCCTTGCTCTTTAGAAATGCTCCGCAATATTTGAATTATGCGGGAAATTTCGGACCCGAAAGTAGTAGATCTCTTTCTTAAATGCCCAAGAATTTATGTTGAGCAAATGCTCTCGAGACTATGCTCAGCAATTAAGCCTGAACAGAGCATTTAAGAGAATTTAAAGCATTTATTTTTTAAACAAACATATATGTATATCATAATTACTACATAAATTTGTATAAAAACATTCTAGACAAAAGTAAACTTATACTTTTTTTAAATTGGAGGGTTACTACAGATCAGGTAATTTCAAAAAGTCAGGGAATGTCAGAGAAACTAAAGTTGAAGTTAATTTTATTATTCTGCGGTTAAAAAACGCAACTATTTGATTGGAAATTTATCTTTTTTGATTGATTTCGACTATATCGGGTATAGAATTGAAATCCTTTTTGTTTGAAATATTAAATATCACGTCGTTCGTTAAGAATTCATACTTTTTAATTAAAAATTCAACTACTAAATTGAAAGTGGAACTAGTTTGTTAAAACTTCATTTATTTGGTTGTTGATTTATCATTTTAGTTTACGAACCTTTTTTTCTTAAAAAATGATTTATCTTATTAACAATTAATTCTTTTAACGGAAAATTTAACTCGTACATGTTTCGTTCAACATTTCTCTGAAGTCAATAATTCAAATATTTTATTAAAAATTTCTGTATTTTATTGGAAATTTGAATTAGTGGGGAAATATTTAAGCTTCTGGGTGACTAGTTCTTCTTTTTGGTTGAAAATTTCTTTAAAAATTAAAATATTAAACATAAAATTTAAATATAAATTAATGGAATTAAGTAACGAATTAAATATTTTAAATATAAAATTCATGTACTTTGTTAAAAAGTTTTCCATTTTTTTGGAAAATTCCTCTTATTGGTTAAAAATTTTTCTTTTTGGTTGATAATTAGTTTTCTCTTATTTAGAATTATTTTTTTTTTAACTGAAAATGTAACTTCCATTTTTTGTTCGAAATTTATCAGTTTATCGGTTTCAGGTAAAACATCAACTAGATATTTTGTAAAAATCCGTATTTTTTGGTAGTAAAGTACTTTATAGTTGAATCTTCATCTTTGTAGTAAAAATTTAATTTCTGTAGCTGAAAATTCAACTAATTTGTTGAAAATTCGTTTATTTATTTTTTTGTTGTTAAAAATTTATTTTACTAAGTTTTATTTAACTTATTTTACTTACTATTTATTTAACTAACTAATTTTATAACTAAGTCACGTAGAAAATTGAGCTATTTTTCTGAAAATCCGTTTTTTCTTGTTCTTAAGAATTAGATTTCTAACGCCAAATTTAAGGATTCTATTTTTGGTTGAAAATTGATCTTCTTTGGATAAAAAATTCAACTATTCCTGTTGACGATTTAACATTTTAGTTTGAAATTCATCAGTTTGATTGAAAATTAATTCCTTCATCTGAAAATTTAGACGTTCAATTTTAAAAGTTAATCTTTTTGTTTAGAAATTCTTCTTTTCGGTTAAAAGTTCAAATATTTTAGTTAATTATTTATCATTTATCATTAGCTATTTTATTAAAAACTCCTTTTCTCTTTGAATGAAAAGGAATTTTTTGCCGAAAACTTGTTTCTTTTTTGGCTAAAAATTATTTTGCATTTTAAACGAAAAATTTAAGTATTATTCCATTTGAATTATTCCATAGTTTTAGTTAGAAATTCTTCACTTTGGTTAAACATTAATTTTTTAGCTAAAAATTTAATTATTCAATTTCTGGTTGAAGAAATGATTTTTTTGTTTGTTTGAAAATTCATGTTCTTGGTAGAAGTTAATCTTCTTGGTTGAAAATTCACCTAGTTATTCAAAAATGCAACAATTCTAGTTAAAGATTCATCATTTAAATTGAAAATTCATCTTTCTGATTTTAAATTCAACTATTTTAACTAAAGAAATAGAAAATTCATAACTTTGTTTGAAAATTCATCGGGTTGGTTGAACATTATTTTCTTTAACTTGAAATTTAATTATTTAAGTTTTGGTTAACAATTTATCTTTTTTAGTAAAAATGATTTTTTTTCTTTTGTAGAAAAATTAACTATTTTCTTGAAAATCCGTTATTTTTTGTTGAAAATTAATTTTTTAACTGAAAGTTGAACTATTGTATTTTTTTGTTAAAAATTGATATTTTTTAGTGCAAAATTTAGATGAATGTTTTAAAATTCATTTATTTTGCAATTTTTTGCTCTATTGTGTTAAAGGATGTTTATAATTAACGTACTGAATTTTAATAAATGTTTGTTTTCAGATACAAATATGAATATTTTACTTTTAGTTGACCGTGGGAAAAAAAGAAAAATTTGACCGGGAAAAAACGGGAAATGACCAAGAATTGGAAATCGTACGCCGAATCGGCATCCTGTATATATTTTATTGTTGAAAATGTTTTATGTTTTTCTATAGTTTAGGCAGAGTAATCCACGATAATTTTATATATTCCAAAGTAATTTTCTATATAAAAAAAGGGTGGCCGCTGTACCACGAAACCGTGTAATTGCAGTGCATTTATTTTTTAACTAGGAATTAGACAAATTTTTAGAAAAAAAATCTGTTTAGGTTTAGTTTTTACAGTTATTAAACATAATTATTTGAATTTTTATATGTTTCAATTATGATATAATTCAATTTAGAATGTGTAATTCGAAAATCTTTCATTTAAAAAATGCCGTTTAAAGACTGGAAAAATAAAAAATTAGAAGCGTTTGAAGTCGAAAATTTTAGACCAAAAAAATTTTTTGGGGATAATAATAAAATTGACTTTGCAAGAAGATTCGGTATCAGTTCAAAATTTAGGAATTTCCAGATTGTCACGTTAAAACTTAAACCGTTTCAATTGGAAAGTCTTAATAGTAAAAAAAATGTGAACGCCCGATTGAAACTTTAAAATAACTTCAAAATAATATATTAATAATGATTAGTGATGAATTTATTAATAAATTCAAATTTATTAAATTTCAGATATTTTTTCAGTGTAAAATTTGAGAATTTGAAATTTTTAATTACGTATAAGATCAATTGCTTAATATTTAGAAATATTCGACTGTTTATTTAAAATCAGTAATTTTTAGTTTGTAACTAAAATTGTCGAATTTCATGGTATAAATGTAAAATTTGAAATTATTTTAAATAATTAAAAAATCCGACTATTCATACCAAAAATTCGGTGCGAATATTCAACACCCTAATTTGAAACGAAATATAGATTTTTGCAGATTTTGAACAACAAATTTAGAAGTTTTGTAAAAGTTGTGAAAGATTGTGGTGAAGATTGTGAAAAATTGTATTTAAAAGAATAACAAACATATTATTAAGATCCACAGGAAAATTGAAAATGATTTTTTTATTTTGAAAAGTCAATTTTAGGAGAATATTTACGAATATTTCCATAAATCTTAAAAATGAATCTGGAATATTTAAAAAAAGATAATTTTAGTAAGCATTTTATGAAAAATGCAAATCATTAATATAAATGTTTAGAAGTTCTGAAAAAATTTCAAAAATAATTTAATATTTGAAATAATCTAAAACAACATATAGATTTTTCAAGATTTCGAAACTTCTAATTTAAAAAGTGTTCAGATTATAAAAAAATTAATCACTCAATTTTGAATGTTACCAGTTTAAAATTGCTTAGAATGATTTTCAGCACAGTTTTTATTGTGTCAAATAAAAAAAAATGTTTAGATTTAGAGAGTTTAGAGTTTGAATTTTTAAATTTATTGACCGTGAAATTGTTTGCGAATCGGGAAAAAGCCGGGAAATGACCGAGAATTTTTATCATTGAATAAAACGGCCTCACGTTTACTTAAATGTTCTTTTATTTTTAAGGTTCGCATCACAGCTGCCAAGCGTCGAATTTTGGAGGATACAGATTTGTACTATGCACAACAGAAAGATGGGGAATTGGTTCCGCTTTCGAAAGCAGAGCAGAAAATTCGTCGCCGCAAAACAATAGATAAGATTTCCATGGTGCCAGGAAAATTGGATCACGCGACTGTGGTTGCTTACATGGTCGGTTCCTACAAATCCGAGTCAAATCATTAGTTACTTACACCAAATGATTCGTTTTCTTTATACAAGTACCTACTAAAAGAATTTATATACGATTTTACACGTTTGTAAAAGCTACTCTACCAGTAACGTTAAATTTCACGTAGTTTCATTTCCAGAAAATTGAGAGGAAAAGAGTTGTTTCCCATGTTGTTAAGTTTTGTACTTTTGTTGTTTTTTTCTAATTTATTAACTGGAATGATTTCTTGGTCGCTAAAGTGCTGATGAAATCTCACGATAAGCAGCTAAAGTTGAGTTAACTGGATCAATTTAATGTATTTTTTACAAATACGTTTAGAGTGCCAGGCTTGTGATCGATTTCGAATCAAAGTAAGAGCCCTTGGGTATTACAAAATATATATTTCTAATGCTTAGTAGTAAGTGAAGAAGATGTCGATTTTCAAATATGTGTAAAATCAATTAAAAATTAATTCAAAACTAGAGGACCCTCGGATTCTGAAAGCCTAAGAAGATATTGAAAAATAGCCTAAGAGGCCATCCAAAAAGTACGTAACACATTTTTTGTAATTTTGTAACCCCTCCTCTCACTCTTCTAATAATTCGTAACAAAGCAGTTTGACTATAGTCTGCGAATATGTTACAATTATCAGAAACTACTTGAAACAATTTTTTTTTTAATTACCAGCATATGTCTTCAATTATTTGATATTGGTTATGCATTTTTCTAGATTGTTTAACAAGCTAAACGTGACCTAAAGTAACTTCAACATTTTATAGAACGATTGGTAACAGTATTTTTTTTCTTTTTCGAAAAATTCTGTTTTTATGGCTATTTTCTTTAAATATCTTAAAGTCTTTGAAATTCTTACAAATTTTTGGATATCCCTTGAAATATTAAAAAATTTCTTCAAATCTTTAAAATCTCGTCATTTTTGTGTATAATTTCTTGGAAACTTTTTAAGTATCCTCAAATATGTTTAATTCTTTAATTTCTTTCAAACTATTTAAAATCTTTGCCATTTTCAAAAATCTTTTGAAATACCTTGAAATTTTTGAAACTCTTCAAAACCTGCGAAGTTAAACACGATGGTATATCTTGAAAAAAGCTTTGTTTTATGGACATTTTTTTACCAATTGACAAAAAAATTCAAAATACAACCAATCAAAAAAACCTGTGACTTTATTTATGGATGGCCCCCAAAATATTTTTAAATTCGTGGATTAAATTTGAATGTTGAATCTTCTTCTTTCAGGAATCGAAGGTTTATCGCGTATTTTAGGACGAATAGGAATTCGCTTTTTCTCAGGAATAGAAAACCAATATGAACAGCCAAAAATTATATGCAAAAAAGAGAGAATATATTATAAAACAGAGAAAGTAAATAGAATTAGAATTTAAAACTTTAAACAGTTGAAAAGCCGGAGGCTGAAACTGGAAAAAAATCTTCGCTTTGCGATTTGATTAATCCAGATTGAGAAGTGATAATGGCTTGAATTAAAGTGAAAAAGGTCATTGATAATGTAATAGTGCTCAATACAGTCCAATTTAACAAGATTTCCACTACTAGGTGAGATTGTTTGAAAAATACTACGTACAGAGATTTCACGAAAAGTATCTTATGAGTCCAAAAATG
Organism: Druon quercuslanigerum; assembly: GCA_010014905.2. Taxonomy (NCBI): domain Eukaryota; kingdom Metazoa; phylum Arthropoda; class Insecta; order Hymenoptera; family Cynipidae; genus Druon; species Druon quercuslanigerum. Next base: position 37,366 of record JAAAKG020193976.1, read on the forward strand.
TATTGGAAAATTTTTTTCTCGAATTTTCATGCATATTGCTTTCAAATTTTTTCAAATTCACAAAAAAAATTTAAAAAATGAAATTTAAAGTTTTCACAAGCCCGACATGAAAAAACACGTATTTCCCATAAAAAGATGTTTTTGCCAATTTTATTCAGAATCGTCAATATCAGGTTAACCGAGTTGAACCTCAACATTTCTCTTCACAATGAGCTATAGAATACAAATAAATAACCGTTTTTAAAAAATGTTAAATAATGATTTTTTAAATATATAAAATACTTCTTTATACTAATAATCAGATGTGTAGATAAACTGTTTAAACAATTTATTGTTGTTTTTAGCCATGTTATCTAAGAATAGTTAGAAAGTCGCTGTTTAATCTGAAGTTTTCAACTTGTTTTCAACTTTTCAGTTAGAGTGAGGTAAAAATTAATTCAAGTTGAAAAGATTAATTGTTTAAATAATTTATTTTTCTTAATAATATTCTCTTTGAATAAAGTTTGGAAGTTGCGGGTTTTTCAACTTTTTTTACTTTTCTTTTAAATGAAACTTAACAAACATAATTGTTCAAGCAAATTATAATTATTTATAATTTGTTTAAACAATTATCTTTGTTTATTTGCATTTATTATTACCTCGCCGTACGTAACAAGTGGAGAAAAAGTTGAATATTTCAGAAAAAATCGCAACTTTGTAGCATGATTTAAAGAGAATATTGTTATAAATAATAATAAATTGTGTAAATAATTATGTTTGTTAACTTGAATTAGATATTACCTCGTCTTGATTGAAAATTAGATAAAAAGTGGAAAATCTTAGAAAAAACTGCAACTTTCTGCCATATTTCTAAAAGATTATTGTTATAAATAATAATTTATATTTTAAACAATTATTTTTGTTTAATTTAATTGATTGATATGCTCGCTCTTATTGAAAAGTTGAAACCAAGTTGAAAATTTCAGAATAACCAGCGACTTTCTAACTATTCTAATATCAGTAGAAAGTATTTATATATATTAGAAACAATCTATATTCAAAAATCGCAAAAAAAATAAATAAATTGCGCCAAAAACTCGCAAAATCCAATTTTTCATTCTTGGGTTTTCTTGGGGGCACTATAAAACAAAATTATGGGGTAATATCTAAAAAGTTATTTTTGACTCATATGCTACGGCTAATTGGGAAGAGAACTGTTAAGTTTCTACTCGGTTCACCCGATATTAACGATTTTGAATAAAATTTACACAAACGTCATGTTTGTGGGAAATGTTTGATGAACCACTGAATATTTTTTTTTCAAACAAAAAAAAATACATTTTTTTTATGGGGATTCGAGAAGATTTTAAATCGATATGCATGAAAATTCGAGAGAAAAAAATTTTAACCACCCTTGTGGTAAATCCTTCAGTCCAGCGTTTAGTATTAACGTAATCACGTGCATTTTCCTTTTATATTGTTAAGAGTACATTTAAGAATATGAAAGAGCGTCATTTTTTAAATGTGTATATAGAGGAATTGTAAGAGAAAAACTGCCTGGTGAAAAATCCTATCCAAATACAAAATTATTTTAAAGTTATTGGAAACTCAATATTTTAAGAAAGAAAAAAAACATTTTTTTGACAAGTTCTCCATGGACGAAAATTTTTACTGTACACGGGTTTTCGGAGAAAATTTTTCGCCAGGGAAAATCGTTCATGTGCTTTAATTCTTGTGGTTTTGTAATATTCTGATTCACTAGTATTCTATATTTTGTATCTTTAAAAAGTATTAGTGTAAAGATATAATATTTGATAAATAAATTTTATTCTAATTCTGGTTCAACTTTTTTTTTGGCTTTTTGTACAATTTTTTAAATATTAAATTGATCCTATAAAATCGCGTGAAATCCTTTCGAATCTTTTTAAGTAAATACCATAAAATCTTTGAAATCCTATACAATCCTTGACAAATTCTCTAAAATTAGTTAAAATCCTAGAGAAACTCTGAAAGTGTTTTGAAAATTTTTTAGATCTTTGGAATTCTCTGAAATCCCTGGGAATTTTTTTACATACCTCAAAAGCTTTAAATTTTGATAACATCCATTCCAAATCTCACCAATTTAAAGGCTTTTTTTAATATCTTAAAGAATACAAAATCATATTATTAATAATATAAAATACAAATTTCAAATAACTATTTGTGAAAAGTTTTTGAGCACTTAATTTCTAGTTGAAATTAAATTCTGAGAATTGAGAACAAGAAAAATAAGTATTGCGATTTTTTTTTTAATTTATATAAATATAATGTTTATAAGATTCTTGAGAAAGTTCAAAAAATATTTGTTAAATATTTCAGATATGTCAAAACAGAATCTAGAATAATTTAAAGAACTTATTTTATTTTATAGTATTTTACAAAATATTAGGGAAAATTGGAGTCTTTTTAAACGACGTTTAGGACTTTAAGACCTTTGGAAGAAATTAATAAGTATTTGATAAATTTTCAGAAATTTTTCCAAGTTTTTAAATATTTATAATCTATGTAAAATTTTTCACTGACTCGAATTTTTCTTAAAATTTAAAAAAAATATTCAAAATGTAAAAAAATTGCCTTATAATTTTCTAAATTTTTCCCGGAATGTTAAGAAAAATGGTTTTTTTTAACCTTTTTAAGCTCTGTTAAAGCTTTTAAAGCTAATTTTTGAAATCCTTAATAATCTACATTTCTAAAAATCTTTTAAAGTTAAAATTTTTTTTTAATCTCACTCTTTCAAAATTTTAGGAAATCATTTGATATGTTCAAAATAATTTTTTAATTTTTTCTTAAAGTTCATTTTTCAAAATAAAAAATCGTTGAAAATGTCCACATGAATATTATGAAAATTCTTTTTTTTTATATCTTGCCAGACCTTTTATCTTTCAAAATTATTAAAACTTTTCCTGATTTTTCTTTATTTTGCAAAATTAAAAAAATTTTCCTTAAAATCTTTCAGATTTTTTTTTATTTTTGTAAAATTGAAAATTTTTGCTTTAAAAACAAAATAATAATCATTGCAAACAAGATCCAAAACCATTGCAATTTTCTCAGAAATCTTGAAAAAAATTTAATCTCTTCAAATCTTACATGATTACTGAAAACCATTTGATTTTTTTTTTAATTCTTTAAGAGAAGTTTTTGCTTATGAAAATTATAGTGCGGTAGCGAAATGTTAAGGACATAATTATTTCCCATTATTAATGATTAATTTACAATTTAAATGTTCGCTTCTATCAGTGATGTTTAGAAACATTCATAAATAAATTTTACGATGAAGTAAAATTATTTATTTAGAAATTTTGTTATACAAAGTTGATGGTAATCCCTTGAAATCTTTTAAAATACCTTGAAAGCTTTGGATTCCTAATAAATTCTTTAGAAATTCCTCAAATCAGTTAAAACACTTTAAAACCTCTTGAAATGTTCTGAAAATTTTTAGAAACGTAAAAATTTTCAAAAATCTCTTCAAGTTTTTTAAAAATATATTAAAAGTTTTGAAAACCTATACAATCCTTCAAAATTCGTACAAATTTTTAAAATCATTTATAACCCATTTGAAATTTTTTGAGATTGTTGGAAATTCTCTGAAATCCCTGGGAATCTTTCAAAATACCTGAAAAGTTGTGAAATCCTCTTAAATCATTTGAAACCGCTTGACACGTAGTGAAAAATTTTGAAATCTTTGAAATTCTATGAAATACCTTGATAACTTTTAAAATACCTTACGAGTTTTTAAATATTATAGAACCCTTAAAAAACTCTAAAATTAGGCAAAATCCTTCTAAACCGATTGAAATTTTGTGAAAAATTTTGAAATTCTCTGAAATCCTTCGCAATGTTTTTAAATAACTTCAAAGCTTTGACACTCCATAACAAAAATTTTAAATCTGAAATCAGTTAAAATCCTTTCAAATCCCTTGAAATGTTTTTAAAAAATTTGAAATTCTCTAAAACCCTTGGGAATCTTTTAAAATGCCTTTAAAGCTTTCAATTTCTATAAAATTCATGAAATCAGTTAAAATTCTTCAAAACCTTTTGAAATACTTTGGAAATGTTTCAAACTCTCTTAAATCCCTTGGATTCTTTTGAATACCTTAAAAGCTGTAAGAACCTACAAAATCATTTAAAATCCCTGAAAGTAGTTAAAAATCCTGTCACATCCCTTGAAATTTTTTCTATTCTCTAAAATAACTGGGAATCTTTTAAAATAGCTTTAAAGCTTTCAACTCCTATAAAATTCCTGGAATCAGTTAAAATTCTTCAAAAGCCCTTGAAATGTTTTGAAAATATTGGAAATTCTCTGAAATTACTGGGAATCTTTTTACATATCTTAAAAGCTTTAAAACCATTTGAAGTCATTATAAAATCCCTGAAAGAAGTTAAAATCCCTTTAAATTCCTTAAAATGTTTTGAATTTTTCTTAAATTCTCCTTAATCGCTAAAAATCTTTTAAAATACCTTTGAAGCTTTGAAACCCTATAAAATCCCTGAAGTCAGTTAAAATTCTTTTAAATCCCTTGAAATCTCTTGATATTCTTAGAAATCGTATACAGTTTAAAAAAAAATTTAGATATCTTTTTGAAACCCCTTGAAATTTGTTATTGCAGATATGTGATTTTTGTTAGTCTAGGATGAAGTAAAAATAAAATAATTTTTGAAGTATCATAAATTTTAAAATTTTAATCAAAATTGCCAACTATGCAAAAAAGTTACTAGACACTTGTTTTTATTCTTCGAATTTTTAGAAAGAAAAAAATTCAATAAAAAATATTTATAAATAATTCTATTAAGTACATGTAAGATAAATTCTTAACTTCCATTTTTTAGATAAATGATTTTTTTTAATATTCCTTCATATATGATTTTTTTCGGGGAATTTTGATCATAATCTTAAAATCACTAGCGAATGTGAACTGTGAAGTTCAACTTTCAAGTGGGCAAACTGAGAGCTTAGTGGTAACTTCAAGTCGTCAATCAAAAACACTAAGCTTTTGACAGTTTTATACAAGAAGAATTTCACGACGTTAATGACTATTTAATGTTAAATAAATCATTCAAGTGTTGTACTAACAAAATTCGCGGTTAGGAGGTGTCCTTAGAGTAATGCAAATTTCCATGTAGAGCGTGTATACGTCAACAATAAAATCCTAACCTACAAACTGATGACACCCTTCGCTTTGCGCTGTCATCTTCTTTAGAATTTTAATAAAACAAGGTGGGTTTCCTCGTTTATAGAAAGTAATAAATGTTAAAAGTTTAGTTTCAGTACTTCTCATGTCGATTTCTTAACTATTTTCTTTTCCGAAATTGCTTTTTTCAACATTCTAATTATGCTTGTCTTTTTTCTCGATTTTTTGTTGAACTTTAAAGTAAAATGAAGAACAACAAAAATTAATCATTATTTCGCAACAGAGAAACAAAATGAAGTATTCTACTTCACCACCGTTGAGTAGATCCACTTCTCAAATGTCTGTGCGATCGAGTTCGTCGCTGCCAATGCCAGCCACTTGCAGGTAATTTTTTCTAATTATTCTGCAGGATATAATAAAAAATTAACACCCATTAATACACAAATATATATTGTACATGAAGTATAATAATTATATTTCTACTGCACATAATATTTTCAACACAGAATTTAGCCTACACAGAAATAAATAGTAATTATTTTATTCTGAAAATATTCTGAAAACTTCTATACTTAAAACTGTTATTTTGAATATTTGCACATCTAGTTTCTCTTTTAAATATATTTCAGGGATGACCCGTGGCTATTTTAGGCCAAGAAAGAAAAAATTCTACTACGCGTTTTTGAAAAAAACGATTTTTTTATTTTTTAGCAATTAAAAGTCTAATTTTCCTCAAACACGAAGCAAAATATGAATAGCAGTTCATAGTTCAAAATTGTGCGCCTTCCAGGAATCTTTAAGATTATACCCTTGTTCATTTTGCTTATTTTACAGAATAATTGATACAAATTGATTGAAATATTATGCATTTTACCGATCTTGAACATTTTATTTTTTTAAATGTTTTTAGTTCAATAACAATGTGAAGGATATGTTCTCTGAAGTCATTTGGAATCTTTTGAAATGCCTTAAAAGTTGTAGCACCTTATAAAATTCCTGTAATCACTTAAAATTCAATAAAAACTCCTTAAGTATGACATTTTATTTAAAAGTCTCTGAATTCCTTTGGAATGGGGGAGTCAATTTTTCTTGCATAGTTCTGAATTTCACAAACATAACATAATTGTTTACTTAAAGAACGTTTGAAAGTACATATTTTCAATAGATTTTTATTTTTTTACTTAAAAATAAAAAAAACATATTTTAAAATTAATAAACCAACTGTTTTAGAGAAAAATCGTATTTATTTGGTTGAATTCAACTGTTTTTTATTAACATTTTATCGGTTGAAAGTTCTCCTCTTTGGTTGAAAATTTGTCTTTTATTTGTTTTTGTTTTATTTTTTGTTAAAAATTATATTTTGGTTAAAGTATAAATTATTAAATTTTACGTTGTTTGTTTGAAGATTCATCTCCTTGGTTTAAAATAAACTATTTTGGTGAAATCAGTTTTATCTCTTTAAAAACTGATTAACTAAAAATTTAATTTGTCCATTTTTTGTTAAAAATTCGTCTCTTTTAGTTTAAAAATTAACCATTTAGATTAAAATGAATGTATTTTATTGTGCATCCATCTTTCTTGGATAAAAATTAATCTTCATGCTCAAGAAATAATGTTTTTGGTCGAAAAATCATTTTTTGGTAGAAATTTTAGAAATTATTCTTTTTGTTTGCAAATTCATTTATTTTTATTAACATTTGAATTCTTTGTTTAAAAATTAAAACTACTTTGGTAAAAATTTAATTACTTTAATAAAAATTTAACTTCTTTGTTAAAAATATTTATTTTTGGTTAAAAATTAATTTCTTAGTTGAAAGCTTGCCTTATTAGTAGAAAATTAATCTTTTTGTTTTCTTTCTGGTTGAAATTTCATTATTTTTTGTTGAAAATTTATGTATCTCGTTCAAACCTCCTTCTTTAATTCAAAATTACTTTTTGAACTGTAAAGTTAACTATTTCATTTTTTATTACAGATTTTAAAAAATTACAAATTCATTTCTTTCGATTAAATATGAACTATTTTATTGCAATTTGTTAGTCTGTTTGAAAATTAGTTTTTTATAAATAAAGTATTTCATCTAAAATCCGTCTTTTTTGTTTAAATTCATCTATTTTTGATTTAATATTAAAATATTTTTTATTTGGAATATCAACTATTCAATTTTTCGTCGAAAATTCATCTCTTTTTATTCAAAGTTGTACTACTTTAAAAAAAAATTAATTTTTTGGTTGAAGATTCATTACCAGTCATTACTTTAGTTGAAAATTCACCTCTATGGGTAAAAATACAACTATTCTATTGAAAAATTCGCTTCTTTCGGTTGAAAATTCACTTATTTTGATGTCAATTGTATATATTGTTGGAAATTTAATTTTGTTACCTGAAAATTTCACTGTTCCATGTTTGGTTGAAAAATTCTTTTTTTAGTGAAAAATTTAATAATTTCTTTGAAAATTCATTTTTTTTTAGTAAAAATAAATAATTCTAATAAAAAAGGCTTTTTTAGTTAGAACTTCAAAAATTTAGTTGAAAATGTATGTATTTTATTGGAAATTTGTCTTTCTAGTAGAAACGTAATCTTTTTTTTTTAAACCTATCATTTTTGTTGAAAATTGAACAATTTAATGTTTGGTTGAAAATTTATCTTTATTACCTGAAAATTGTACTTTTCGATAAAAAAAAGAGATTATTTTATCAAAACACGTACTTTGAATTTTTTAGTAGGAAATAATCTTATGTTTCTCAAATTCAGAACTACGCAAGAAAAAGTGACCAGTAATTAAAATATTAAAACTTTTCTCTTTAAACTGAATGTCTTACTTTTTTACCTTATTTGGCAAATAAACTATTAAATTTTATTATTAATTCGTTTTAAAAAAGCTGTTTTTAATTTATTAAATTTAAATTTTCGGACCATAGCAGATCGCGCACTCTGGTGAGTGATAAACTCCCCCAAATCTTAAAATACCTTAAAAGCTTTGAAAACCTATAAAATCTCTGAAACCCGTTAAAATCCTTTAAAACCCTTCGAAATGTTTTGAAAATTTTTGATATTCTCTGAAATCTGTTAAAATCCTTAAAAATCTTTGAAAATGTTTAAAAAAATTTTAATTATCTGGAATCCCTTTCTATCTCTTAAAAAAAGTTACAGTCAACTCTTTTTTGGTTGAAAAGTCTACTGTTATATTTTTTATTGAGAATTAATATTTTTTGCTTAATACATTTGTATTATTTGGCCATTTGGTTGAAGATATAATTATTCAGTTAAAAAATTTAACATTTTTATATTAGTCATTTTTCTTATTTGAAAAGTCAATGCTTTGTTGAAAATTCGACTTTTTGGGTAGAAATAGAACAATTTTGTTGAAAATATTACCTCTTTTTTATTGAAAATTCAACTTTTCGGGTTTATAAGTCAACTTTTTTCTAAAAAATTCGACTTTGTAGCTCAAAAACTCACCTCTTCCGTTAAAAAGTCATCTCTTTTGGTAAAAAGTATTTTTTTTTTTCGAAAATTTAACTATGATGTTTTTGTCTGAAAATTCATTTTCTTTAACTGCAAAATTAAAGTGTTCCAGTTGAAGATTCATTGTTTAAGTTTTTTGATTGAGATTTCATCGTTTCTTGCTAATAAATTTTATTATTTGATTGAACATATCATTATTTTGTTAAAAAATGCAACACTCTTATTGGTGTAAATTGAAAATTTTTTGAATTACCTTTTTTTATTGAAACTTTGTAACTTGAAAACTCAACTCTTTAGTTGCAAATTGATCTCTTTTGATGTAAAATTATTCTCTTTTGGTTGTAAATCGAACTATTTTGAGGAAAATAAAATATATAAATATATCGACTTGAAATCTTTAGCGTTTCATATTAAATTAAATAATAGTATCCACACATTAAGTGTATGAAAAATAACTTTTTCCCTCTTATTCTCCCATTTTCATAAAAAGTCGCCTTATAAGAGAAAAGAATGTGAAGTTTTCTTTTATATTTCAGCTGATAAATAATTTTGGTTTACAATATTTTAAGAATATTTTTATACTACAATAATAACTATTTTTGTGTAGGATGTATTCTGTGTGGAAAATTGTAGAAATATAATCAGTATACTTTGAATAGAATATTTTTGTGTAGGACAGGGAGCTACTCAATTGAATAAAGTTTAAGAAATCTCATTTATTTCTATCTGTTTTGTACCATAACACTCATTTGACAAAGGTAAAAATATAATTTTAAATAAAGTAAATATTATTTCAGGCAAGAATGTTTCGGTGCGCCGACAAAATGTTACAAATATTTGCGAAAGCTTTTAAAATTCGAGCAAATGGATTTTGAATTTGCTTCCTGGCAAATGGTGTATCTTTTTACTAATCCGCAAAAAGTGTACAGAAACTTTAGAAGTCGGAAACGTAAGTTACATATATAAAAAAATTACATATATAAAATACAGGGTGGCTGCAAAACAGCATTAAAAAAATTCCTTGATCATTTTCCCTGACCATTAATATATTTAAAGACCAAAATTCCAATCTGTAACATTTTTAACATTTAACCTTTCATACACCGAATTACGCAAATTTAGGTTTATAAGTTTTCAATTAACTGTCAGCCTAATTTACTTTTTTTTTAAAGTGAAAAAGCGACATATTTAAACAAAAAAGTGGCTAAAAGTTACTAATTTCTTACCCGATAAGTGACTAATGAATAATATGACTAATGTTCTTTTAAATTTAGAAAAATTCAAAACAATACGTTGAAATTTATAACGGTTTCAGGTGAATTTTATCTTCACAAATTAATTGGAAAAATTCCATTGATTTCAGTAAAAGTGGAGAGAATTTAGTGGAGTGAAAGGGAAATGAGAAGCATTGGAGGACATTTAAGATGAGTTAAAAAAAATTTAAGTGAATTGAAAACAATTAAAAAATATTTCAAAAATTCTTTGAATTCATTAAATTTGGAATAAATTGAGACCAATTCAAAATAATTTGGTCAAATGCCTAAGAATTGAATGTGAGTTTAAAATACTTTAGGATGAATTAAACAAAAACTAAAAAGAATTCAGAATCATCCAATGAATTGAGTATAATTCAGTGGATTTAGAAGAATTAAAAAAATTCCGAGAAACTCCAAAGAATTCAAAAGAATTTTTAAGAATTTAGGATAAATTATTATGAAACCAGGAATTCTAAATTAATTTAAATAAATGGCAACAAGTATTTTAAAATCCCTCTTTATGTGAATATGTTCTTTAAAATCCATTAAAATCTTATAAAATCCCGGAAAAATTTATGAAAATACCTTTAAATTAAAACTAATTAAAAATTAATCCTTTTAAACTATTGAAATCCATTGAAAACTCCTTGGAATCTTTTAAAATGCCCTAAACTACCTAAAAATCTTAATCCCTTTAAATTATTGATATCAATTGAAAATTCCTCTCTCTTTATAATTCTTTGCAATCGCTGTAAATTATTTGAATTTGTCACCATGGGAATTTTTAAGAATACTTTAAAATCTTTGAAATCATTAAAATCTCTTCAAATTATTAAAGTCTATTAAAAATTTCTTAGAACTTTTAAAAATATCCTATATTATTGTTAATCATTTAAAATTTATCGAAATCCTTTTAAAAATTTTGAAGTTATTGAAAATTTTATGAAATATTTGAAAATACTTTGAAATCTATCAAACTTTTCGAGATTTATTTAAATATTAAAATGCTTTAAAAATTCCTTGGAGTTTTAAAAAATACCCTGAAGTCTTTCTAATCCTATAGAACCCCTTAAAATTATCTAATTATTCTATTAAAAATTTATGAGAATTTTTAAAAATTCTCTGAAATCTTCCAAATGTTGTGGAATCTCTTCTTATAATTGAAATCTAATAAAAACTGTTTGGGACTTTTAAAAACATTCTCATATCTTTTGGAATAACTTAATATTATTTAAATCTATGAAAAAGTCATTGGAGTTTTAACAAATGGGCTGAAATATTTTTAATTATTTGGAGTGTCTTAAAATTATTCAAATCTATTACAAATTTTGGGGAATTTAAAAAAAATCTAAAATCTGTTTAATTCTTTTGGAATCTCTTTTCAAATTATTAAAACCTCTTAAAAATTCCTTGGAATTTTGAAAAATAGTCCTTCATATTATTTAAATCTATTAAAAATTTCTCCTAACTTTTAAAAATATGCTAAAATTTTTTTAATCTTTTAGAATCTCTTCAAATTATCGAAATCCATTCCAAATTTCTTCGAATCTATTCAAATATCCTAAAATATTTGAAATCTTTTGAAATATCCTGAAATCCCATAAAAAATGTTAAAGCTATTGAAAATTCATTGGAATATTTAAAAATACTCTGAAACCCTTCAAATATTTCAAATCCTTTAAAATTTTTTCAAATTCCTTAAATCTTTTTAAGAATGTAAAAATTCCTTGAAATTAAAAAAATATCCTAAAATCCTTAAAATTCCTTGAAATCCCTTTAAATTATTGAAACCAATTGAAATTTTCTTAGCATCTTTAAAAATGTCCTAATTTTCTTCAAATCCTTCGAAATCTTTTAATATTCCTTGAAACTTTTTAAAGTTTTTAGAAATAGCTTGGAATCTTTTAAAATATTTGAAAATGTTTCAAACCTTCAGAAATCCCTCGAAATTTTTAAAGCTCTTGAAAATTACTTTAACTTGATTAATTTATATTATATTATAATTTATATAATATATAATATTCCTTAGAGTTAACTAAACTCCTTCTTATAGAATTTGTCTGACTTTTAAACAATTTTTCTCCAAAATTCCTGATTTTCCGTGTTTAATAAAAGTACTTAACTTTTACCTGATTTCCATGTTTTCCCTGACTTGCGGCTACTCTGAAAGTAAGAGAAAAAGGACTGATGGAAAGTTTGAATTTAATGATTCTAATTTAATCTTCTGATTACAGAAACAAAATCACAGTTTGCCAGAGATGATCCAGCTTTCCTAGTACTACTAACATTTTGGCTGTGTGTCTCCTCGATAGGATTCGCTATCGTTTTAGGTCTAGGATTCTTTCAATTTCTCAAGTTTCTGTTTTACGTAATAATAGTCGACTGCATTGGAATCGGATTTTTGGTCGCTTCTTTATTTTGGTATGAATTATTATTATTATATAGTTTCTAATAATCTTCGAATGGGAGAGTTTACCACTTATCAGATTGCACGATCTGTTCGGGTCCGATTTCTGCGAAAATTCAAAACTTAATATATGAAACATACCTTTTTTTATACAAATTGTTACTAAAAGTTTAAAGTTTATTCGTAAAATAGAGTCAAAGTGTCAGTTATTTAGATTGAAAAGGAAAAATTTAATATTTTAAGTACGGTCAGTTTTTCTTACATAGTTCTGAATTTCTCAAACTTAACATTATTGTTTACTGAGAAAGAACGTTTTAAAGTACATGTTTTCAAAAATTTTATATTGTAATATATTCATATTTTTTCCAATTAAAAAAAACAACTTTTTTGGAGAAAAATCGTCTTTATTTGATTGAATTCAACTGTTTTTAAATCAAATTTTATGGTTTAAAGTTTTTTATCTTTAGTTAAAAATTTATT
>JAAAKG020193977.1:0-24315 GCA_010014905.2 Druon quercuslanigerum
GTGGGACCGGTACCTCTAGAGAAAAAGGTTCTCTAAGTACTTTAGGCTGTTGCTCTTGGTGGTTCGGAACCCACCTTTAACTGTAAGCCCCCCTCCCACCACCAAAAAGGGTGTGGGAGATGTGTTAAGAAATAGGAAGGTGAAAGAAAAAAATGTAAACCCTTAGGGGACACATTATAGAAGCTTCCACTAAACTGACAAAAACTATGGTGTTCGAAGGAAAGAGTGAGAAAACTATATGCAACATTGTATTAAATGATTCTTGCGGATAATATGCGGGAAAACTCTGATGGACAAAGTGGACAACGAGATAATCCTTAAATAATGTGGTGCGGAAGAGACGCTAGTTGACACATGGGAAAGAGATCGGTTAAGAGATGGTTCGGCATTTTGAGAGAATCAAGGATGGACGACTAACGAAACAAGTGTATATAAAGTAAATGGCAACGTGCCCAGAGGCAGACCGCGGAAATGGTTAGAATGTGTGAATGAGACCCTAGTTAGAAGGGACATAAAAAGCCATAAGGACACGAGAGTCTGCATGAAAAAATGCATGAATATTAAAGAAGCTAGCAAAGTATGGCGGAAAATAGTTAATAAGAAGAATGTCAGTAGAGTGAATGACTCCTGAAACAAAAAAACCTTGGATACTAATGGACCCAAGTGCGGAACCCCACATGACGAGTTTGTGAGGATCTTCACTTGGGATGATGGCTAGAGAGATTGATCAGCAACATGGGTCGGAGCAGTGTTGCGGAATGAATGTGTTATTTAAATAAATAACAAGAGAATTCTAAATTAATCTAAAAATTTTATAATTAACCCGAAAGGGAAACGGCTTAATGTTTTAATAATAATACTCTCACATAGACGAGGTTTTTCAGAGGTGCCCGTTGCACCCTAATTAAAAAATTTGAAATACAATTTTTTGATTAGAAAAAGATTCAATGAGAATATTGATTAGATAAAAATCTTCTAACGTTACGATTCGATCAGTACCTCTTCCCATGACTGAATGATTCGAATAGTTAATATTTCCCGTTTTGTATTAACATTCCATAAATTTAAGATGACTCATGATCTATCTGTAATCTGGCATAAAGGAGTTTCAGGTAAGGTTACGTCGTGTCTGCCACTTTACCAGTGAACCGTTACCTAACCTTTGCAGAATATATGTAACCAGGCACGCGTCCGCCAATAGGCTCGCGTGGCATCTTTGTTGGGGATGCGCCGAAGGAATCCTCTCTCGATTGGGAAAAAAGGCTTCCTAATATTGACGTCAAATTGCGAAAAATTAACTTCAGCTACAATCTCTCCCACATGATTATATCTGACATTTAGAATGCTGAGGAATAATTTATTAATTTTTAAAAGTTCATTTAGTTTCTTTATTATTGTCGGTTCTTAATGGAGGTACTATATAGAAATTATTGGTCTCCTAGTAATTATTTATTGCTCATTTATACAAGAGATAAATTCACAACAGCGGCTGAAATCGCGTTCAGAGATGTTTTTAACGTTTATTGGTTTTTAAGCGTCGGCGAATGCTGCGGATGGTTGATTCCGTGCTACTGATTGCGTACTTCATCACACGAAGTTGTATTATGCACTGCTAGCCCGCTCTTAAGCGAATCGATTACGCCCTAAGGAGATGGACGTTCACCTTGAACCCAGAACTACTGGGTTCAAGTGTGCCGTATAGCCAATATGCATCTTGATTTTATTCCAACGCCAGCTCCTGCGAATAAACTCGCTATAATGTTCAAAATGTAAACTGATCTACGGAGAAGTCTCTAAAACATTAACTTTTAAGAAAGACAAAAATTACTTTTACTTTTGATTTCTTTGCTTGCATACCAATTTGTTTTATATTAAATTCATATTTCTAGTACCACCCACACGATATCTCAGTCAGACTCTTTCTCTTGAATGTGCCTATATTTTCTTCCCACAAATGGCAGATAATCTCCCTGAAAGTAATTTAGGCGTAGATATGTGTGCATAGGTATCACGCATTTAGTACGGCGTCGCGAACTCGTAAATTCTGGCATAAACGATCGCTTGATTACATCTACGAATCGATATTTCATCGTGGGTTGTGCACGAACTTAGAATCGCTCTCACACATGAGAGACTTTTTTATAAATTAAATTCCGAGATATCGGAATATTGCCAGCTTTTAAAAATATCCGCTTAATCACAGAGATTTATTATCTCATTAGAATTCTGATGCGTAGGTTATGAAACATATTTAAATACTCGCGCACAGCACTGCAGAGTGACACATGCATGCACAACCAATTCTTCAATTGAGCGCGAAATAGAAATAAATTCCAATCCAAAGATAAGTCACTGCTTCAGTTCATTAAGCGATGTATCGTTTGCTACAATCATTGTCTACCTGTGAGTATGTAATGTGTATACTTCGTTATTCCAGCGATAGCCTGAGGAACTTTTCGGTTCATTTTTATGGTCTTTTCTGTCGTGAACTCCACTTACGACCACGTGGCTAAAGTTAAAATAATGGCGGCCTAACTAAACGACATTTATTGAGGCAAATTACGTAATTCCTCTCGCACGTAGTTTAGCCTCAGGTTAGCTCGATTCCTCGTCACGTCTCAGCTATTGTTCCTAGAGTTTCATGGGACTCTTGGGCGCCTATGGGGTCACCTGGTGACCCCGCATTCGCATCGTGGGCGCCTCTTGAACTCAGCCGAGTCGTTGCAAAACATTGTGCAAATGCAAACAGTCGGGCGCCAAGTTCACACGAAGACCCGCAATGATCCTACGCTTCAAGGGCACCACGCACTCCTCTCTCTTTCTTTTTTTAATTCCCTCCTTCCTTCTTTATTCCTCATTCTCTGCCTACCTTTCTCTTTCTCCGTCCCTCGCATTCTCTCTGGACCTACTACTTGCCTAACGGTAACCGTAAATGCGTCGATTTACGAGTACCTAGCCTACTTCTTCCCCCCTCAATCGATGATCATCAAGCTTCTATAGGTTCAGTCTCTTTGTTCAGATTTCATGGAAATTATCTTTCTAGGCAAATTTTCTCTGATTTGTAATGGATTAATACGAGTAAGAACCGATCTAGGAAATTGCAAATCGACTCACGGTCTCCTTATTTTTTGGTCAATTTATTCTGTTTTACGATCTAAAAAGTTTTAAGAATTTGTTTTTTGAAATGTACGCAATAAAGTTGTACGTATGCTCGCATAGCTTTTATACCGTAAATCAGGGCTAAACTGCTCGCTCATCCACTTACCTTGTATTTCAGAATTAAATATCATTTATTTTTTTGTCCTCAGAAAAGCAACATTGAGTTTTGAAATATAAGTTTGTGGGTAAGTAACTTTGCCCAACTTTGTACGGTAATTTTCTGACTGGTGACGTATGATTAAGAAACTTCAACCTGGGTAATTATGTATCACTGGTGTGAATATGGATCAAGGTTACTTCAGAGACTGTTTCCTTTTCTTAATAGGATTTCATTGTATGTCCTAAGAATATTGTGTATAAGATGTACAGAAAGTCTCATTACAAAATAATAAAAATTTACTTAATTGTAGAGCATAAAAGTTGATCTATATTTACCCCGAATTTTATATAATCACCCCGGTTGACAGTAGTAATTGTAAATCATTATTTTTTTCGTAAAAGTTTAAAGTAAATTTGGTTTATCCATTTTTATGAACTTCTGAATTTTTTGTTTGTTTTTAAAGAGTTGTAAATAGAGGTTTTAGCTATAAAAATTCAATATTGCAAGAGTAGTGCATTGTGCGATGAGTGACTCAAACAAGACAAGCGTACAGCACAGGCGTTGATGTTTCCTGCTGAGGAGGATTTAAGTTTGTCGCAACCGCAAGATGCGAAATAAAGCGAAGACAAATGGGGCCGGGTGTGCTGAAACTTGAGGCTTGTTAGTAAAACTCGTTAGATCGCTACGCCCGCGTCTATCGCTCACGCGAATCTCCTGCAAAAATATCTACTGTTTAAGTCACTGCGTGGTCACGGTCTCGTTTTTTAAGTTCATGATCGAGTCCCAGGAGCGAGATGAAAAACGAGATACTTCGAACGATACAACCTACATAAAAATTTCTACCCATAAAATATATTAGACATAAAAGAGAGTAAAAAATGTTGTGGTAATAACTCAAGCCTTAAAATAAAATGCAAAATTATACTTGGGCAGGACATATAAATTTTTAAAAGTTTTATGAATAAATCAGGATAGAGTTACGGAGAGTGGATGAATGGTAAATTGAATTCAAGATTAATTGCTTGGAATGTAATAAAAACACAGAAATTGATCAAATTCGTAGCTGATATTACGAGAATAATTGATTTAAATTTTATTTAGATTTTAACAGCTTCACACTATGCCTTCCTGAAACGTGCAGGGTCTTGAAAATTCCTTTGGAAATTAAGTCTAGAAGTACCGCTGTATTGATAAATTTTACCCCAAGAGTGATGGAATCACGATCCTCTCATTCGGTATAGTATAGATCACATAATCTACCCAAAGAGAGGTAATAGAATTGGCAAGGAAGAAACACGTAAAAAGAGATCGATTCTATATTGAGTTATATCATTTGCTACTGGTTTATTTCTTTCCATAGGAATTTTCATAAGCGTCTCTCTAAAAATTGAATTTGCGTGTTATCCAATTTTCACTTATAGAATATTACAGACTCTTGTACATCTTATTTATTTAAATAGATACTGTTTTTGTGCTTTTGTGAGTATTTCCCTTGCTTTCTTCGTATTCTATCATTTTCAGATTCCAATTTCCATTCTTGAACAATAAGATCAAGATTTACAGTCAGAAAAAAAATTTGCAATAGATATAAGTGGAAAGATACACAAAAAAACAGCTGGATTAATTTGTTTTTGCAGCTCATTTGTTAGGTTCTCGAAATAAGATTTTTTTCTCAAAATGAGAATGCTTTAAGCGTGAAGCTACAACAAGCACATACTTGTATTCTCATTTTCCAGTGTCTTATTTTTGTTGTAACCTAAAACAACAACGAATTAGCGTACTTTTGGGGATCGGCGCTTATATATAGTTAGGTGACATCTTTGCTGTTTTTGCGAAAGATATCGTTTAAAATATTCTTCTTCACGATGCATTAAAAGAGGTCAAACGAAAAATTATACTATCAAGTTTGACGTATGCTCTTTTTTTTATGAATACAGGTTTCAAGAGGTTTAAAGTAAGATTTACGAAAACCAGTTTTGACGTCGCATTTGCTACTTCTGGGTTACATCCATTTTATAAGTTTGTCATTTGTGAAAAACGATAAGATAGTTCTGGATGAAAAAACGTCATCGATACATTGAATTCAATCTTCATCTCACATTCCTTAACGAATGTACAGTTGCTTTATGCATCTTGTGCATAGAAGAACGTAACTTCCTCCGACGATTCCACGCTATGTGTAAACATTTATGCTTCTCTTCGAATTTCAAACGGCAAAAGCAGTTACATCTAATCTCTCTATCTCACGCGTCTTGCACCTTCTTTCGCGTATGAGTTCGCGCTAAGTTGAGGTACAACTATACATAGTAGACATATAAAAGCGCGTCTTTCGCGATCTTCTTCTTATTCTTGCACAATTATTTTTCGTTACTCGAGTACTGCCTTTATGCCAGAATTGTTCGGAGAAGTGTCGTACGTATTTTAATACCGTACTTCTTCGCGTCATTAAGCCAATTATCTTTACTTAGTGGCCACTGCAACCCCGGCGAATGGCAATTATAAATGTTTTATCGTACCGGCCTATCTGCACCGGTGTGTGTACTCTATACACACTAAGGTAAGTCGTTAACCATACGCGTAAGTAAGCACTTGTACTTACTCGCTTACTTGCACCTACTTCCGAGGAGACAATCGTAATAGGTCCCTAGCTTCCCTCTGCTTCCCTTCCTACTATGTAAAAAATGCCCTTGTAGCTTTGAAAATGTCACGGCTGTTGGGTATATCGTAGAGCAACTTTAGATTTTACCTCGTCCAAAGGAAAAACTTGGCGAGCGATGAAATTAATTGAAATCGAGGCAATGTCTGTCGGTGCACGCAGTTGCTTGACGAGAGGATAATTATTGTTTCATTCATTCCTGACTCATTCTGAAATGGCTCTGCTTCGTGCTCAAACGTTTTTAGCTACCAGACGTCTCATTTTTATATATCTTGCTGGAAGATACTTTGTGATAAAAGTCATTCACCATTCTTGTCGACTTGGTGCTCTCTTTAAATGAATTCTTCCCAGTTCTTTACGTTTCAAATTATACTAGTTTGTTGCATTTAATTTGAATCTCTTAAACTTTGGGGCATCCAACGTCGAGAATGTAAAACGTTGCGTTACTGAAGATTCAGGAAATGCTTCGAATTAAGTCTCCTATTATTGCAAAGTTTAAAATTATTATGCATTGTCTTTCGTCGGTGCACTTGAAGAGACCATCGTTATACCACCTGTTTCCTGCTCTTGATGTAAAAAAGTCTAAGGGGTAGGTGAAAAAGATAACCGACTGGTTTGCGAGAATGAAGTCGAGGATGTAAAGGAGAAGGAAAAACAGAAGATAATACGAGGAAAAAGCGAGTATTCTAGGGAATTAATTGAAATAGACTTACCTTGAGACAGAGGCGAAACCATCTTAATGTAAGCGACTCAGTAGCGTACAGTGCTTCATTCACTGCCCTCAGGCTTCTTCACCTTCACTTCTTTTCCATGAATCTTACTTTTCAGAAGAACATTTTTTTAAAGGCGCTTAATGGCTAAACTCGATTTCTGATATCATTTAGAAACTTGTATAAGGCCTTTATTGCGTATAAAGAATGCTCTCTTTAGTTATTTAATTCGTGTTCAATTAAAGTGTCGTTCAGTTTAAATTATTTACATTTTAACACTTTCGGATACTAAGCACGTGACTTCTGCGTATAGTGGTGTTTCCTTTTCGAGAATTATCGACCGAACTGCCCACGCCAAACCATATGTGGAGTTTTCTATAGCAACTAAAAGCACTTTCTCTTTATTACCATCTGGAAAAATCGTGCTTTGTGGCAAAGTCGAATCTTCCAGATTTGGTGAAGTGCTTCATGTAGTGTCGCAAGGGTCGCAGGTTTCCCAGATGAACGAATTCAGATTCGGTACCTCATTCTCTTGAGTCATTTATTATCATGACCCCTGAAGTGTTGAATATTTCTTTTCTGAATGTCACGTTTAGAAAATAGCTCGGAAGAGGAACCGACAACTAAACGACAAGGATACTTTACTTTCTTTAGAAATATCTGTTATATAAAAGACGGAGTATACAAATGAGGATAAGAATCTATTATATTAACGTTTCTACATCTTTTAAATTTAGCCTTTATATTAAATAAGTAAATCCATTTTCAAAACAAATTACATCTTAAAAGCTTCTTGACAGAATTACTTGGAAAAATAATCCGTTAAAAAATGCACAAGAATTTCAAGACATATTTTGATTAAATCAGCCACACCCAAGAATTTCAAAACGTCTCGATGCCCGCTACTGTCAATCGTTAAGCTTGATAAATTCAGAAGCAGAAAATAGTTCCGCCATTATGGTCTCACCGGCTAATTTTTCTGCTGGCGTGCCTCAGAGCCAGGTAGTAGAATTTCATGAAAATCTATCATTCACTCGCGAAGAGACAGATTCGCGGTAAGAGGTTGATGAGAAAAGAAAAAGGAGAAAAGTCTCGCGGCGTACTGTGTGTAGACGGTTCCTGGAAATGCGTCCTTCGTCGGCGACTCTCGTTGCGACCGACGTAGAGAACGAAAAGAAACTAGGAAGAAGTACCTACCCGAGGTCTAGAGCGCAAGCAGAGCCGGCATTCCTTGAAACACGACATCTGTTCCTCGCCGTTCCGCGTTCCCCGATCAAGACCAACCACGATTTTCTACGTGTTTTACAGGACTGTTACAATATCGAGATCGATACCACAGAACCGCTATGCGGATCCCCGTCTGCAATTCTTTGAGAACTTCATCTTTGCTCTGCGTACCGAGATGTCTTCCAATCAAGAAATAAGTACTTCCAGATCATTACTGCCTTGTTTCGAATTAATTTATGGCGCTTCTTCTTGAAAACTGGGTTTAAATTATTATCACAAGTTGAGTTAAAAGGAAGATTATAGTTATTCTGCGTCTTTATATAGTCTCTTTGATATTCTGCCACTCTTGGACCATTTTATAAAGAACATGTGACTTAAGCTGTATAGTGTAATAAAGCACCAATTTTCGACCAGTTGACTAAACCCAGAGTTCAAGGTTTTCATTCCTACAAAGAGTTTTGACCCCATTTTCCTTACCCAGTGAAATGATAGACGACAATAGTGGACGTTTAAAGTATCTTTCCAACTATTCCAACTAGGTGTTTTAATCAAAATCCTTTGGTACCCGCATGTAGCTTACCCCCTCTTTACTTTATGTTTCTCCTCCACCTGCAGATAAGATGTAGGCACCTAAACATGGCGATAAAGTCGAAGGACATATTTATCTTTCGACTTCGGTATACCCTCAGAGCTATAACCGGTGTCCTGTCGCGAAAAAGGATCCTAGATTCTCGTTCTTTCTTCAAGATAAATCGCTATTCATTCGCGCGAGTAACAATACATAGAAACGAAAGGCTGTATTTGCTAATAGCTGGACGCCCGAAGACGCGCGGACTTGCATATCTGATAGTTCGACTGTGAGTTATTAGTATTAACCATTTGGTACTCTGGGTATCAGAGCGTCTTGATGTGCGTTACGACGATCGAGGATCATGAAAAGAAACATACGCATATAATCTCGTTGAAGATTTGAAATATAACCATTCTTGCTCTACACTCTTTTCCTTTATTTTTATTGCTTGGTTTTGTGTTTTTTCTTTTACTCTTGAAGACTAGATCTAAGGTATGTTTATTTTCTAGAGATTCAATCTGCAGAAAATGTTGATTTTTGTAAAATGAGACTGACAAACGTTTTCGAGGCAATTTTTTGAAAATTTCAACTTGCTTTAATAGTATCTTACCTATTAGATCTCAAATGTCGGAAACGATGGTATCTAGAATGTTTAAACTTTTAGCCGTTCCTAAACCTTTTTATAGGAACTGATAAAGAACTTTAAAATCGCGAGTCAATTAACTGCGAACTATCTCTATTAACCTTCTTGGCAACAAAAGAAGACAAAGAATCTAAAAGCATCATTGTTCATTTTCATAATCTATTACTATAGGAATGTAGAACTCGTATTATCCCAGATGATTAAGTGCTGAATATGATTATTATCAGTATGAAAGTTGAGTGAGATATAGACGAAGACCACAATTCGCTGTCGTTTAGCGTGGGTTTGACCTTGATATTAGCCATTATAATTCATCCCTCTTTATCTCATCTCTAGATTTTGTGGAGGATTATTCCCGCACCTTAGCGTCCGGTGCAAGTTCATTGTCACGGGAAGGACGAAGGAAACGGCCGATTAATTGCCCACATTACCGGTCGATATAACCGGCCTGGCCCTCCTCCAGCGTCGATTATGCGAGCCTACGTGCTCCATAGACAGGTGTGCCAACCATACTCTTCTAATGTACAATATCCTCCATGGTTCTACGCTCTTCTGTCTGGCTCTGGCTTCATATCCTAGTTGCTTTTGGTACCAACACCAACAGCTTTCCTCCTATTCTGTCGTCTATTGCATTTCCTCCGCATGACACATCTATATAGAATGTTATCTCGAGATAAACCCTTGTCTCATCCTATCAAGCACTTAGATTTGTTTCTAAATTTGTATAAATTCTAAGTTCTCGATTTTCAGTGGGTGGTAATCTGTGAGGATATTTTCTTTTGGAGTTTGAAATTGACGATTGAAAAGTCGTTGTACACAAATTTCCAAGAATTATATTATAATTGTAATTTCACTACCTGAGAAGTTGGTTCCTTTAAAAATTAAAATCAAGTTTTCATCACCTCCATTTCGGAAAAAGATTTTTTTCTTCAAACCGAACGCTTTTTCTTAACATCTTCTTTGGAATTCCGGAGTTAGTGAAGTTTATATTCTTTTGCATTGGTAGCTTTCTGTCTGCGCGTTCCGACCTCGCCTGTATAGTCGTTTTTTCCGTCTGTAGACAGATAGCAGAATCAGCATTGCAGCTCATTAATCCTAATTGCCGTCAGTATTCATAAACGATAGTAAACAACGATAACTAGCCTATTTGAAACAATATCTCTAATCACCTAGCATTGAAGATAACACTGAAATTCCTCTCCACACCATTTTCAGATACAAAAACCTTTCTACAAAATACATAGCAACTATGTCGTTCATTTTCTTCCGTAATCACACTTAGCTTTAGAAAGAGGAAAAGCAAGTTGAAGTAATACCTGCATAAATTAAACATGGTCATATACCTTGGGCATCTTATAGTAATGGCCACTCCATATACCTAAGGCATCTTAACAGCAATGCCCATTTCAGAAGATATACCTATACGACTCCCTATATCACTGAGCTTTTCAGTAATGATAAATATTTCTCGCGCACGTGTAATTCTTCCTTCTCTTCTTAAGAAGGAGATGAGGTTTGAGGAAGAGGCAATATATGCGGTAATTTTATAGCGTTGTTGTGGCGATAACACGTCTTTCGTCAATCGTTGTTCCTTCCATTGCTCTCGTTCGTGGTTGGGCGAGGGTTATAATTATCCTCTGTACTTGGAGCTCACGTCTTCTGCACGTCCTTACGAGTCTACGCTGGGGATGCAAGGACTCGATTCTTAGCAGGCAGGTGTCCGCCAAGGTATTCGGAGGCTGCAGAAACCGATACCTTTACGGTTGGATTAAAGTCGGTGCTTCTTTTTTCTCTTCGCGTCTCTTCTCGCTCATGCCCTCTTCCGTGAAGTTGCCTTGGCCGATGACATCTGGTCGACGGTCAGGAATGCTGGCCAATAACCGGTCCCCCCGCGTCGATATATACAGCCCTATATACATATTGCAAAATAAATTTTCTGCCTAGGTGAATTCTCGCCTGACTGCAGCGCGTGCCGATCATTAAGTTCGCGCTAAAATTAATGTTCATCTTTGCAAGATGCTGCCTCAATACCTATGATATACATTCAAAATCTATTATAATTTTGCTAAATATATGTATGGAGCTAATTCAGAACTCTTTTGCTTTATCTGATTCCTGATTCGCATAAAAGTGTTTACTGAGGAGCCAAAGGAGCTGAAAAGCTGTGGCAAGTTTTATTCCATTAATGCGAAGTGGTTTATGTTGGATATTCTTTAGCTACAACTCTACACTCTACCTTGTAATCCAGTTTCGTTTATTACTTTATACGACCGGATTCCAAGTTTAATGCATTGGTGCAATAAAATCCGAAAGTTATCATCCTTATTCTCAAGGAAGGACGAAGCAAAGGTTGCGATATCTTTCCATCTTTGTGATTTACGCTAATAATTTTGTAAATGGAGTCTAGTATGTTGGGCAGGAAAAGTGGTTGAAGTGTCTTCTCAGCTTGAAAATTTACTATAATAAGTCCTTGTAGATGCTGGCATCATTAGTTGGAACTTATTGAAAAGTATAATGCACGACTTTAGTATGTAGTAAGTCTGATCTATTTATTATTTCATGCACTGCTTAGCTTTAAGGGCGATGAATAATCGGTGAATTATTACAAATCTGTATTATTAAAATTGTCGTCGAGATAAGGTGCTGACTGCAAGTGCTGTAGTATTTTGCCCATTATTAGAACAAGATCTATAATCTTGATTTATTATTGGTGATATAAGGAATGAATATAGTGCTGATCATTTGATCAGTGATCATATTTAATAAATTCAATCGGAACCTTCAACAGCTACTCTTTGATCAGTTTTAACTGATTCCATGAAGAAACAATAAGGCTGCAGTGTCTGGAAAGGTAGCATCAACCTAATTAATCATTACTATAATTATCAACAGTTCAACCGCTATCCTACACCTAGTGTAGATAAGTAGGTGCGCTTATTATTATCGACCTTTCCGAGCAACACGTGTAATTTCACACAGTTTACATCATTGGACTTGTCGATAAATTAGCCCCGAGGAACGATTGCTGCTTTCAAAGAGGACGAAGGAATCCTGGAATTCTCTTTTTCCCTTTTCTCATGGGAAAACCCTCCAAGCAAGATCGGGTTAGGAAGTTATATCTGCGATTTACTGGATTAGCGACCTTTGTGCAACTGTCATTATGTAAATTCAAACCTCTGCTTAATGTAACTAATGGGCTACTGAGGAATTACGATTCAATCTGCCTCTACAACTTTGCTGCAATGAAACGGTGTTGACTGAATCTGAAGAGCGATTAGAGTACGATGAAATTTTTATTAATAATTGACGAAACCTTTAGTTGAAGAGATTTAAATACTGTACACCTATTAAATCCATACTGTGAAAAATTCTCATAAACATTATTATTTTAGTATACCGAGTATCTCTATCCTTAATTCAAAGATCATAAAGTTGTGATCCATTGCAGAGATGATAGTAAATGACTAGTCACATATTTCCTTGGAAGAAATTTTTCGCCCCTCAGCAATTTTCATTGCTGCAACATTGCGAGAAAAGGAGAAGGAAGGTTTGTCGGCCGCCAAAGAACTTAGACTTGTATAATTTTCTCATTTCTCCCTTCGTTTCTCGCAGTCGTTGTTCGGTCCGTCGAGCAGAAGCTAGTACGATTAGAGGCTTCCTTAGATTCTTTGAGTAGGACTTAGAGAGAAACGCGCCTTCTTCTACGTCGACCAGGTATGTCCTATACCACCTGCATTGCAGTGCCGGAAGCCGGCAGGTGGGATGCAAATTATTCAATTAACGTCTAAAGACGAAGTAGGTAACTGGAAAAGAAGAAGCTGGTCCGTGGCTGCTGGTGAAGCATTCGCGTTCGCGTTCGCGCTCGTGAGAGAGAAGATTCCCTTCGGAACGTCGGCGTCCGCCAAGATTGCGTTGACACCTTGATTGACAGTACGGAGTATACCTATCTCGTCGAGACCAGTACGAGGAAGTGGCCAACGGGTCGTTTATCGCTCCTTCCATCCACCTACGGACCCCGACGAGTCGTTTCTACCTGTATGAGATTTCGCGCGGGGCACACTAACGAGCGATGCCCTTTTTTACCCATCCAGGGAAAAAGTCAGCAAGCCGTCTGCTCTACTCTGTAGTACGTATGCATGTATATCTGTGGCAGAACCGCGGAACCGCCGCGCCAACCAATCCGAGTAACTGGATGGTAAAAGGGGTCAACCAGGACACGTTCGGCTAGAAAAAGGAGAGCGGCATTATCGCGCCGAGAGAAATGCATTTGGTCGTATGGCTGGCTGTAATTTTCTATTGTTAGAAAAAAGGGTGTTAAAAATTATATTTTTGCCCAAATGAACGTACATTCAAAAAGTAATTTTTGTTTGTATAGTTTTTCATCCGCTGAGTTTGCAAATAACAGTTACGTGGCATTGCCAAAAATTGGAGGGAATGCAGTTTAGTCATCAGTTT
Organism: Druon quercuslanigerum; assembly: GCA_010014905.2. NCBI lineage: Eukaryota > Metazoa > Arthropoda > Insecta > Hymenoptera > Cynipidae > Druon > Druon quercuslanigerum. The sequence continues at coordinate 13,522 of JAAAKG020193977.1, forward strand.
GATTATGACTCAATTTTTTAGTTTATATTTTTTAATGAGTGTTGTCTCAGTCAAGCAACCTGGTGAAATTGATTAGAGTATAATTCATATTGAAAATCATAATTCAGAATCATTAAGTTTTGTTATTTTTGATAGCTTGTGTTTTTAATAATGCTTTCTTATTTTCTGTTGAAGGTGAGTTCAGCTGGCCGTATTAACCAAATAAAAACACTCATGTGGCACATAAGCGTAAGTAAAGTGCATACATACAAATACTTGTATATATTTCTTGGTGCACACCTAAGTTTAAAAAGAATTCGTTCTATAAAATATATTCAACAACTTATTGCATATAGAAGACAGTTTCTATTTCAAAGTTCATAACATATTTGTGTACAATTTACGGGAGAATCCAATTTAACAAAATACATCAATTTTCAATTTGATCTCAAAGTGACCTCTTTGGTGTAGATATCAAAATAGAATATATGAAAAGAATCGATTTGCTCAATTTAAAAAATACTGAATTATTGTGAAAAATTTGATGGATAAATTCATAAAAAAGGATTGAGTCTTTGGTGGCCAGGCGAACTTTTCACTACAAAATGCAATATTTTTCTTCAGATTATTATTTTTATATTTCTAGCTATGAAATCTTAAAGCAAAAATAAACGTTTTTTGCAAAGTTCGAGTTGATCTGGAGTTCCCGCATCAGTTGTTTAATTTTAGTGCTACTCGAGGCTGTTTTTTCTGAATATGATTTAAATACCGAAAATGAGCCCTGAAATAATACTTTTTTTACGATATACTTACTCCTTAACTAAATGTTTGATTTTAATTAAATTCGAGAGTTATGTCAATTTGAACGTTTTACTCCATTTTTTTTCATTAAAGTATCATCGAGTTTAAATCGATATTGAAACCTTTCGGTATTTTGAATTTTGAAAAAACTACCCTCTATGTTAAAAATAAATCTATAAAATATTCACAACAATTTTCATTCAAAGTTAAAACATTTGAATAACACGATAGATCTCTTCCAGTTTAAGCATTAAAATATTTGATCTCTCTTCTCCTTTGACCGACTAAACAATAACAGAGAGGAAGACGCTGGAGTCTCGCGAGCATCCTGGGGAACAATATTCGACAGGTGGAATAAACTATCGTCTCCCGCATTTAAGTGGGAGGCTAAGATTAAGATAAATGGATCGTTCTCATACCGTCTCAGAATTAAAAAATATCTATAAGTCACCAAGTTTCCTGGTAATAAATACTACACACATTTCGAAGCGCATCTATTTCCGTGACGTACGAGAGTCGTATCTTGGTCAGTGATGCATTCGACTCGGTATAACAATTATTGTCAGCGTACCGTTATTGTCATCGCTTGGAACCGCGATATGCCGTTCGGCAAATCATTCTCGCTGCACTAATGAACGATACATTTACGCCAGGGTGACTTGAAAAAAGCGAATGAAATGCATAGCACTATATAATTCCCTTCCTTCTCATCGCGTCGTATCTGTTTCGAAAAATTATAATCATACTCAATGACGCGTGAGACAATCTTGTGACCGTTACTATCGAGACACGGGGGTAATAATAATAAATTCAATGCGTCCGCGAGTGATTACAATATGGCAAACTAACGGTTGCCGGAATGCTCCGAGTGACACTGAAGGATTATAATTTCCAGCAATGAGGGGCTTACATTTTTTTCATCAAAGCTTACCTCTTATCGGGCACCCGGAAACGGAATTAAAAAAATATTAATCGGCAATTTTAGTACCGCTTGGGACGACATTAAAGACTCTGGGATAACTTAACTTGCCAGTCACTGACATTGATAGTGAAAACAAAATTTTAATTGCTAATCGTCTAATAGCTTAATTGTAAGTGATAAAAAAATTTCATTTTTTCTTAGGTCTTGCAAAGAAAGATGGTTATAAAGGTTATAAAATATCTGGAAAAATATTTATCTGTTCAGAAAAGTCAGTATATTTAATTTAAGTTACAGACTTCACACTTTTGCCCATATTCCACTCTCTCACCCTTTTTTTTGAAGCACTTATTTTTCCCTGTTTTCAAAAAACTTCCCCTTCTTGTCGTTCTTTCGCTTAAATGCAAACTGAATCAATATCAACCAAATAAGTTGTTTTGTTGCAATATTCAAATATTTTGTTGAAGTCATCCTTTATTGTTAAAAATTTAACTAAAGTATTAAATACTAAATTTTGCGAATTCAGCTATTTGGTTTTATTTAAACAATTTTATTTCTCTATTTTCTATTTTTATTTTTATTTTCCGCAATTTTGAGAGAATTTTGTACTGTGAAGTTTGCAGTTACCCAAAACATATTTTTATTCGTATGACGAGACAAAAGCTGAAAAACCGAGATTTTTTTTCGACGATAAATTTTTAATGTTTCACTGTGAGATTAAATACTGTTTGAAGCCCATAGAATTTAAATTATTGAGACTAGAAAAAAAATTGAACGCTTTTATTAAAAATGACCGGAAATTTTTTCGGCCTTGAGTCAAATATAGTGGGATCTTCGAATTATTCATTCACAGAGCAGAGTATATAGTGCACCGCTCCGTCTCCGTTCATGCGAGCAAATTTCATTGAGGCTTCGTTACGCGTAGCAATTGTTTCTTTATTGATCCGGCGGATCGGAATCCGAAATGCGTTTTCTTCACGGATTCCGCGTGTACCGTGAACCCATATAGGCTTGCAACCACTTACGAGGATTCAAACGATTCCAGAGAGTCGAAGAATTTCTGCTCGCTGTCGACTATCGAGTTATCGATGACGCGAATCGGCGGAAAGAAAAGAAACACGGAGATGTCCCCTACACTAGAATGAGCTTTTGCACCTTGATAGAAAATACTTTCTAGCTAATGAGTCTCGAAATTACTCTTTTTCCAGAAAATGAGCTCTTTTTGTACTTGAGTGGTTTATAGCTTTTCTGCGTAAATGGTTTGATCTTGTAATGGCTCCTTGTTTGAAAAAGTGTTGGTTTTTAAACGTTTAAAGTATTTTTACTTTTTTTATAGATACAAATGCCGATAAATTAGTTTAATACTAAAAAGTTATAGTAAATGCATTTAATTAGAGAAAAGTGAGCCACTAAAGATGAGTGAAAAATTACTAATTTAACAGTGGAAAACTACTAATATAACTATTTTACTGGCAAAGACTGAATTAGTAATTCAATTAGACAGATGTTCACTAATTAAAGTTTAGAGAGAAATCATCATATATTAGCAGTGTAAGGAAGTGAGAGAAAAACATAATCAATTGTGTGGTACACGAGTATGGGGAATTCTCAGTCGCTGCGCTGGTGGGACAAAGGAGGATCGATGACTCGGAAGGGCCATTAATTCTTTTGTACATAGGCAAGAGTTAGGTACCATTACATTATGAACGGTGTTTTTCAATCGACTCGGTGGAGGTAGTGTCGCTAAAACGGAGAAGCCAGGGTCTCTCTTGTCAGAGACTGACAACAGTTAACTGTATTCTACGCGAACGTCACGATTTCCCAGTATGTAAGGCATTATGCACATGCACTGTGAATTTTATAGCATGCACCCACGATCGCTCCGATACCAACGAATACATTTTTCATTACATCTTCTTTTTTATCAACATCATTTATTCGATGCCTTGATATTTATATTCACTTTCTATCATTTTCTCCAACATGTTCTTCAACTGCAGTATAAATCTCTGTCCCGTAGATATTGGTATATTTTTATTCATTGAAAGTTATCTAATTATCCGTGACCGTTTCCTACTTACGTAGAGTAGCTCTAAAATTAAAGCATTAGGGTGGAAAAAAGAAATTGTCTTTTTTTAATCGTTCAATTTCATGGGGTTTTAAATGGTTAAAAGGTCAGTTCAGAAAAAATGGAAAAAGCCACTATTTGTTTTCGACTTTTTATAATGTCCTAAAAAAATGTCGAAAAAAATACAATATAGCAGCTTTATGTAAAATTCATATCAAATACGGCTTTTTAAAAAACTCGTTTTTGGAATAAATTATTATTATTAATTTTAAAACTGTTGAAACAATTTTCATTTGTTTCAAATTTTGTCCATTACTTAATGAAAAGCCAGTAGTATTTACTTAATTTAATGACACAGTACGAGAGTAATCTCAGTCATTTTCAGGGAAACTTAAAGGTTTAACCGTAAAATTTTACTGTGTTTGTTTGTGGTGTTTGTAAAGTTTTTTACTTGTAATAATTTATGCCTGTAGAAAGGAATAGGTTTACCGATGGTTGGAAAATATCTGAAGCTGATCTTAGGGTCGAAATTACGTGGAGGTGCAAGTCGAAGTACAAAAGTGGGAGGATTGGCCAATTAGAAATCGGAAATTCGTTGGCGGGATCGATAGGCGACACCCCCTGCAAAGGGCAAGTTCAAATTGCAGCCGCTGAATTTTTTTCCGGAAATAAAATAATTTAGGCAAGCTCATCCTTGCATTTCGATGGACAGATTGTAAACGGCTTAAAGTAATAGGCCTCGTCTGAAAGGTCTTTCGAAGATGAGGGACAAGAAACCTTAAACCTAAACAGATGTTTCAGCTCACGTAAATTCGAGAGTAAAAGTAAATTTTCCCGAGAAACCTGAATTGCGGTACAATACAATTCATCTCCACAATCTGAAATATTTGGAATTTTTTACATTATTATTACTTTTTCTATAATTATTTATTAATTTTAGGATCCAACCTACTGTTTAACAGCTAAATTGCGTGGTGTTGCCAGTGAATATACGCTAATTTCAATTAGCGATATATTTATCGCTGATTCTTATTCAGAGAGTGGAGGATATTCTAGTTTTTTCGAATCTTTTGCACTATTTCGCGTGTCGTTCAGTATTTTATTTTTATTGCTTTAAACATTTATTTATGAATAAAATAAAAACTTCGCGTTATATCCAAAAATGTTTGAAGAGAAAGTAGATATTTTTTAGGTGCAAAATTGTTGTCCATTCATATCTTTTGTCTTCTCTTGCTTAGTTTAACCTCAAAATGGAATTTTTAATTTTTAATTATTTTCTATGCGATCAAAATTTTAATTCCAAGAAAATTCCAAGACTTGTTATGATAATCTTATAGGGTTGTCAATGCTATAACTCTTAATAATTTTCTTTTTATCGAAAAATTCCAGGAGAATAAGTTTTTGGCTTACTGAGTATTGCAAAAAGCCTTACATAAATCCGCAAGTCATTTTTCACGTTGAGATGAGAATGTAAAAAGAACCATTTTTCTAGAATTTGACATCTATGAGGAAATGAACGACTAAGGAATCCTTTTCTTTATTAAGAGTTATAAATAAAGAAGTCCAACTGATTCATTGGGTTACATTAGGTTACCGTATCCATATGGGGTGTAATTTCGCATGTAGAAAACCTTCTGTCCTTTCTTCGTTGGGACTTCGTTGTTTGGGAGATGATAAAGTTAACCCCGTGGGGTTAGTATGGGTATAGTGACTTAGGATTTGCCTACCCTGATATAAATCTGCGCCAAAACTTGCTGCTTCCAGGGTGAGCATTCACTGGGCGAGCGTAACTTGCGGGCCCTGCCAGCAGGATATCGGAGGGGAGACCGCGGTTTCGTCTAGAGATTTGGTGGGGTAAGTGCGCGTCTTCCCAGGCCTTCTCCAGGCGTTTTCGTACAGTTTTGTGGTTTTCTGGGTCTGCTCTGTTCAATTCGATCCTAAATTCACGATAATTTCGTGCCAAGTATCGTTGCCCAGAAAGCCCTGGGCTGGATGTTAGATGGGTTAGTGGAGATCGTTCCTTCGGGCGAAGGGAAGGCGATTCTTGGGAGGCGCTGCTTGGAGTATGGCTTGTATATAGCACTCCTGAGGTTTGTTAAGACTCATTGACACGGAATGTCCTAAGTTTCGAAGTTCTGTTTGTCCGAAACTGCATTTGTCGATGGAACAAGCAAGTCCATGCATTTGCAGTTGTTCCAGAACCAAGTGCAGCTGCTTCAGGTGCTCCTCCCAGCTTTGAAAATAGATGATTATATCATCTAGGTAAGCAATACAGAACTTATTGATGTAATACTGGAGCCCTATCGGACTTATCAGATACTGAAAGGTGTGGGGGCGTTTTTAGGCCCAAAAGGCATCACCCGGAACTGATAGGTGCCCTCAGTTGGAATGGCGAATGCCGTGTATTTTCTGACTTCTGGATGCATAGGCTCTTCTAACAACCTTGCCGTAGATAGAGCATTGAGGCGATGCGCGCGTTTCTCAATTCTTTTAGTGAATCCTGGATCCTAGGCAATGTGTGTGCGTTACATATTGAGTGATTGAATTCAGTCTTCGATAATCCATACATAATCTCCATTTTCCATCCTTTTTCTTTGACAAGCACCACTTGATTAGCAAGCATTTCCTGAACTTGTTCTAACATGATTTTACGCTTCTCAGCTGAAGCTGGGTAGAGCCTCAGCTGGAACGGTTTTCCATCCTTGAGATTAATCCTATGGGAGGTGGATCGTGTTTGTTTTTGTTTTGGTCCAGGAGTAAGGACACTCGGAAATCTATGAGCGAAATCGTAGAATTGACTAGTGAATTCTGTAGGGAAGTTATGAATGTATTCAACCGGGTCGGCAGATGTACGTTTAGGAACGCTTGACGTTGCATAAAATAGATGGTAAACCGTTCATCTGTTTTGGCGTATATTCTTTTGCCAGGAATGTCCATCATGGTCATCTGGTCTGCCAACCAGAGTAATCCCAGAATCAGCGGCTCAAATTCTCGGTGGCTGCTGTGTCGATTATGCTCGGTATCCGTTGATCATTCAGATTATTCATAACCAGTGGTAGTTTCTGAAAATCTCGGTGAGTGATGTAAAGGGATATGAGTGTGATGTTTGGGCGGTGGTCGGGTTGTCCACCGCCCCTCGCCAGTTTCCCTGTTTTGGATCTATCCTTTCCTCTTGGCGGTTATGCTCCACAGGTTGAGAAAGTTATGCTTGCTTTTTCTTGTGAACTTCGCAATCCCGATCAAAATGCCTTCCTATACAATACCAACAATCTAGCAAGTTACTGTTGGCGCCAGGAGCCACGGGTGGCTTCATTTAATCTTTCCTTGGTGGTGTCCGAAAGAATTCACCCGCATCGTGTTTGGCCTCAATAGCCCTAGGTAAGAGAGATGCACAATCCGGGGGCTTTGATGCACGGATTGCGTGTCGGATGCCTGGTTTTAACATTTCCATCAAGGCATGCACGTTTACCTCTTCGGCCTCATTAGGTCGTAATCTCTGGAAGAGCAGAAATTTTTTCTGCAGAAAGACACCTACTGGCTCCTTCTCCGTCTGTCGTTGAGAGTACAGCTGATCTTGCAGTCTTTCAATACTGGCGGGTGCATTGTACTGCCTGTCGAGCAGATCTCGGAGCCTTGCCCATTCGAAATTTAAGCCTCTGTATATTTCCCACGACTTCTCCGTATCGCAATGTAAAGCTTGGCTTGACACTTTAGTTCGTTGATTTGCCGGAATATATGTGTTCGTAAAATATTCTTCCATTTCTGATATGGAAAAGTTCAGATCCTCATGGTCCCGGACATAAAACTCCGGCATTGGTGATGTCGGTCGACTCATTCCTTCCATGAAATTCTGCCAGTTTCGCCAGGCTTGTAATGGATCAGGCTGGCCCAGGTGGTCCATATGGTGTTCCTCCATAGCGTGGTTGGACATACTGAGGTTGAGTATACTGGGATGGAGCCTGCTGTGGCTCATCATGCTACGGATGAGCATACTGGAGTTGAACCGGCTTCGGCTGAACTCACTGTGGTGGAGCGTACTGAGGTTGAACATACTGGGGCTGAACCGGCTGTGGCCGAACATACTGAGGTTAAGCCTGCTGGGGTTGAGCATGCTGCGGTGGAGCCTGCTGGGGTTGAGCATTCTGCGGTGGAGCATACTGAGGTTGAGCCTGCTGGGGCTGAGCACGCTGTGGTTGAGCGTACTGTGGGTGAGCGTACTGCAGTTGAGTAACCTGCGATTGGGCCTGATGGGGCTGAGCGTAATGCGGTTGAGTAGCCTGGGATTGGGCCTGCTGTGGCTGAACATACAAAGGGTGAAGCAGACTAATTCTGATCAACTTGAGGTTGGTTCTGCTGGACGTTCATGGTTGTTTCAGATTGTATTCCATCTTGATTACCCAAAAGGTTCACAAAGGGCGACCCTACTTGATAATTAATCTGATTTCGAGGTTGATTCATCTCCGGATTGGCCGTTAGGTTTGACTGAACATTCAGTACTGAATCCGTACAATGATTCTCCACTGGAGGTCCCATCAAATTAACAATTGACCGTCCGAGTTGATACAGATCCGAACTTCGAGGTGCGTTTGCATTTGAGCCAGTGGATTGATCTGCAGCTGGGAGTTGATCTGGATTCCTGGACGCCATTTCGGGGGCAAGGGCACGTAATGTCCAGGTTTATCTAGTTGTTCAGCTATCGCCCGTTGGCGTTTTGTTGTCCAAAGTTGGGCAAGACTCTCCCTATTCTTGTTTTTCTTCTCCCTACACTCCTCTACCTGGGGAGGAAAAAGGGTCCATGACCAAAAAAAGGGAATGTTGCCGATGTTAATTACAACTGTTTCAGTTGTGATATCTTGGGTAGTTAAATCCGTGCTAAACCCTCTCAGAAAAAAGAGTTCTGCGCTAAGTTAGGAGAAGAGGGTTAAATAGTTTGCATTTTTTATTTCATTAAACCGTGCTGAACCTTCTCGGTGAAGAGAGAGTCCGGCGCTAAGTTATGAAAGAAAGTTAAGTAGTTAAATGTTAATTAATTAAAACCCGAGCTGAACCCTCTTAGTGAGAGAAAGAGTCCGGCGCTAAGTTAGGTAAAGAGGCTTAATTGGTTGAATTCTTGATTTAATTAAACCGTGTTGAACCCTCTCGGTGAAGAGAGAGTCCGGCGCTAAGTTATGAAAAAAGTTAATTAGTCGAAAAATGGCAGAAAATAAAGTTCTTCGGTTTTTATATTTTTTCCAATAAGTTAATTCTTGGTTTATTGGGTTTGACACTTCTCAATTGCCCGGTTAAGTCGTTGGGTTTTGATTGTACGTTTTAACAGAGATGATCGCGTCGACAGATTTCTTGCTTACTTACGGCGAACTGACCTTCTGAATAACCCTCACTCATTGGAGACAAAGTGAGAACTGACTCGGGCAGCGACTGGTCTGGTCGACGCGCCTCCCCCCCTCCGTCCACTCCTCCAACGCGCACTCTGCGCCGCGCAAGGTGGGAGTAAGGTACCAGTGTCACTGGTGCGAATCGTTTGGAATGGACAAATAGCCTTGCAACAGCGAATCCGAAGAAAGAAAGCGGTTTCTCGTTCCCGCTGGAATTCTATTTCCTAGAAATGCATTTCATTAGGAAAAATAAGCTGTATCAAATTAACAATAGAATTTAGTACTCTTTGCACGTTATTACTACCTCACTTACGCGAATTCCAGCCTCAGACTCTCGCGATAGGTGGGAGGTTATTGTTTATTCATAAAATACACAAACTTTTCAGGAGTTCGTGGAAAAAAGTTAAACACCATTTATTTTTGATATTCAATACAATCCCCCAGAGATTAATATTTAAAAAATTCAAAATCCACAAGTTGTGTCTCATTGGAAAAAAATTGTAATAATTTATGCTAAAAGAAGACCTTAAAAAGTCGTCATCGGTATGAATTTGACATTTGCATAGCTGCATTTGTAATTTTCATTTTCCGAGCGTAAAAGAAAGGGATAGGAAAGAGCAACCTTAAAATTCATTAGGTGAAAATTACTCTTTGAAAATTTCTCAAGAGTGACAAATTAAATTTGTAAGAAGTTGATAAGAAGTAGTCTGATTTCAAAAACCTGATTTTACGGAACCAAAAAGATTTAGGGAGGTCATTCACCAAAAATAAAAATGATCAGGTATAACTTTGAACCACTCTAATAAGGAATCCTTCAAGTGATCTGATATTTCCAAACTGGAAATTTAAAGTTAAACTTTTTTCACCGCTTCTATGAAACAGGTTGAGTGTAATTGCCACCTTCTTACGTGTGGCGCGATAATTATGAGAATAAGGAACGAGACGATCAGCGCATCTTACTTTCCTTGAGAGTTGCTGAACGGCACCAGTGTTTGTTGATCTTCGTTGAGAGTAGTATGCGATGCGATAGTTAAAGGAGTCTATGTGCTCTTATGTCTTTTTTGCTCTCTTTTTCAAGTGGGCGGATACGCAGACTCGATTTACCGGAGTTGAAGTCTTTCCTAGACTTACCTAGACTCCACCCGCGGCTGTCTGCATGAAAGACATCACAGTTAAGTCTTCCCGCATTTCCCGCTCTGCCGTAATGTCGATATTTACGAGTTCAGGTCAAGGCGCATACAATGAAGAACTCAAGACGCAGGCCGATTAACCGAACGTGAGTCGTGCAACGAGCGGGATTTACTACAGCCATAATCGTCTTCGTCAATCCAGTACATATCCGTGAAGTAATGCAGCAAAAGAGAAAGAGAGAGAGAAAACAAGAGAGGTGCGCTGGAATGAGTCTCCAAGTCCCTTCTCATTATTCGTGGTTGACTCGTCAATATGTTCAATGGGAAGACAAATAGAACTTTATTCTAGAATCTAGGCCATCAATGATGTTTTCTGCATTGGGTTATCCGAGGGGTTATGAACCTTTTTTTGAAAAACATGATTTGTTGTTATTTATTATATGGTTTATGGATGGCAGTTCCTATAAAGAATTTCGATTTGTACAGTATACTCTCTGAATCTGAATCTGCCAGTTCCTCTGT
>JAAAKG020193988.1:0-24315 GCA_010014905.2 Druon quercuslanigerum
ATCACCAGTCTTCAGCAGCGTTGTATTGGATGGGTGTGAGTGTGATCCCATTTTATAGTAGCCGGCCGTCCTCTGGGAAATGCAGTATAATAACATTCTAAATACGTAATAAAATCCCCGAATTTTAAAGTTTCTGAATTTATTTAAAAGATTTAAAAGAGCTCACAAAATAATTTTATTATTTCAGAAAGATTTTAGATAGATTTCAAAGATTAGGCTAGTACTTCACAATCATCTCTCAAGTATTTCACAAAAGTTTCAACAATTTCACAAATATTACCGAATATTTCAATAATCCCTCAAACATTTCGCAATGGTTTTAAAGCATTCCCAAAGATTTCACAATGATTAAAATTATGACAATTATTTTCCGAATTATTCAAATAATTTCACAAATAATACCAGACATTTCATATATTAGCAAGAAAAGTTTCAAAGAAAGTGAAATAGACTTATCTTTTCGCTCGCCTGTTGCATGCTGTAGCCCGACTCTTTAAAAATTAAATAATTAAAATTGAACACACACGAAGAGAATTCTTTTGGATGTGTAACGCGCAAAAATCCGACTCAGACTAAGCTCTCAAAGGGGAGGAAACCTTCCTAGAGATTGTCAAATTTTCAAGAAGAAATATTTGATTCATAAAGTGGGAAAACCGAGAGAAAGAAAGAAAGAGGGAGAGAGCGAGAGAAAGAAATAGAGAGAGATAGTCAAAAGGGGGACAAAGATGCGAACGGAAATTTGAGTGTTTACTCTTCTTATAAAAAAAAACTGTAAAGGACGCAATTTTCACAAGTGGCCATAAATTACCATGTCCTAGACGGCCCTTAACAGAACGCACATGTAGAACAAAGTTTAAAACTGGATTCTTTTTCCAAAATTCGGAAATTTCCAAATCGCAAATTTTCGATTTAAAAAAAATTCTCGAGTAATAAAATTCCTGAATTATAAAATTCCAGAAACGTTTATAATCCTACCGAACTGGAAAATTAATTGTGCATATTTTTTTCCTCATAACACAATTGTAGCTCTTGTGATTTTCGAAATAAATAGAAAAAAATTATTTTTTCACCAAACCAAAATTTAATTATTTTTTTGACTTCAACTCGCGCTCAGTGAATCGATTTATATTTATCGAATATTATATTTATAATTAATTTGGACAAAATATTGTATTGTATCACTGTCGCAATTAACACTATTTTTCAACTATATTCACTATACACTTGCTCAACATCAAACTCTTTTAAAAACAAATATTATAATATCAAACTTTCCAAACAGTAGTTAAACCACGTAATGCTGTGACTGTTTTTATTTTGAAGTTAAATATGCAGTATATATAAATTGCACATCAAATTTTATATTTAACACTTTTATGATTTTGAAAAATGTTTCATAACGAGGATATTATTAGAAACTTGTTTTTAAAGTCTACCCTGAAATATTTAAATTAAAACCCTGATTAATTATAAAAAAACTTATCGCTAGCATAGAGAATAAATCATGATTGCTAGTTGATAATTTGTTTCATTCTTGACGAGTGCTAATACTCACTAATATTATTGTTATTTTGATACATGCTTCAGTATAGAGTGTTTAGTAGAATCACTAACCTTATAATAAAAATTTCATATTACTTTTTCCATTGATACCGGCTAGATTATCGATAAAAAGGAGTAACTAAGTAAAGTAATAAATAAAGGAAGGAAATAATGAAACTGCAGAAACGCTTTACTTAATTTGCATAGCGGTATATCTCAGTTCTACTCTGAATATAGCCCACGTTTTTCTTGTTTTGCACGGCAGAATAGCAAGGATGTCGATAATTTTCAGAAGGAGGTATCTCAATTCCAATACAATATTTTTTGAATTTAGATCTGTCCAAGTAGTCAAGACCTCGATTCTCGAATCCCCAAACGATATTTTACCAAATTCCTCTCGTAGGAGAAGAATTGTCGTTTCGGTACCTCGAGAACGACAACTTTTCCAATGTTATAGATCCGAACACGGCAAGGTTTTATAGATAAGCGCAAACCTTTGTCCTCGATTGCCTACACTCTCCTTTAAACAGCCCTTTAATCTCCATGATGCGATCTTCCGACGGGAAAATTTCACTAAAGAATTTATTGCGTTGCGGGCTTATAGCACATGGCAAAAAAGGCTAGGGGAAAAATGACGGAGAAGTTTAGGCGATTGAAAAATTTATTTGAATTTTGCGAACGCAGCGACCGCCGCAGTTTAAAAGTGGGATGCAACAGAGTTCAATCATATATGCTGAATGTCGTTAAATATAAAGTCAAATTCGGTTTTGAACTGAAAAATCGAGACTTTGAATTTCCACAGCCATAGTTTTGTTTTCTCTGGAAAACGTTAGGGCATTGCGCTTTATCGCTATGCTTTTTTTAAAATAATATATGTAGCTGTAGGTGTGTCAACTGAAATAATAAAATGCATCTTTATAATATTGAGGCAATTAAATACATTATTTACAAATAGACAAGTAGAAAATAAAAAAAAAAATATATCGCAATATCTTCTGAGAATTGACGCCGCGGGGATGGGTGAGAGGAGCTGTAGGGGGGTTGCGGTGTGCACTCATGCGTGACAAACCGAGAGAAAAAGAGGAGGCACAAAAGAGAAGAGAGTCAGAATGGTTTGGAGTACCCTCATATAGGTCGACCGTTAGCCCCAAAACCGAAACTAACTCTGAGGTTCACCGTATTAAATATGAGACTATATATAAATTTTAGTAATATATTGATTTATATTTATTATTATTACTTACGCTACTGTTCATACAAAAATTCTCAAGCTGACTGATAATTCCATATTAAGATCCATACTCGTTATTGTAACGACATCCACTGAACAAAGCTCTCTCTCTCTCTCTCTGTCTCTACAAAGGGCCATTACTAACTAAGATTGTTCGTTCCATTGATCAATCTCTTGGCTAAAACTCTTCATGAAACATTTCTTGTAAACGATTATTCTTCACGCTTTCCTGTCGTGACATACAAATTTTGCTTCCTTTACATCCATGCCCCTTTACAAGCGGTGTTAAATTCTGAAGAAAATTAGAAAGATTTAGAATGATAGAATCAGATAAATGAATTAAAATAGTAGTTGAATGACAGTGGGCATCTGAATTTCAGTTGGTCTGCATTTATCGGCAATTCTCGTAATCATTGCCATCCAAGTGATATTTATCGCATTGACGTGAACTCACGGGGGTGCCAATTTACACATTGTATACATACATAGTCAATATAAATTTTCGTGTACAGTTCGCGATTAAAGTAAATTCTAAAAAATATTTGAAAATTCATCCATTTTTCATGTATACGTGTAATAAATTTGTTTAACTGTATTCAATATGAACACAATAAAATAACCACATAAATTTATGTGCATACAGAAATTTATGAACAAATTAATGCTGAATACTTTAAATTAAATATACGTGAATACGAATTTTCTGTTCATGTCCTCTAATCGGCCAAATTCACTATTGTGATCGACGCGCAATTGAATCATCACACAATTGAATCGTGTTCGTTCATGAATTTAATTCATCATTTTTTCCAGTTTAACAATTTTCTTTCTGTACTTGGAGAGGACTAGCAGAAATTATTTGATATAAATCTCAATCAAAATGATATTAAAATTAAATTTCTATAAATGAATTCTCCTATTTGCATAAATTAGTTTTTATATTTCCAGGACATCTTATTCTATCAGACAGAATTTTGTAACCACCGGCTTTTTGACGATTGAAAATTTCCTCGCAATTTTTCAGTATTTTAGTGTAAAAGTTATACGCTTTAATAGGAAAGCCCGAAGAATTATATATAAAATGAGCCCAGGGTGAAGATAGTTTGACAATTAAAAAAAAAAGATATTGCAAAATTAGTGAAAATTTTAATTTTTTCTTAAGTTGTTCATATTATTCAAAATAATTAACATTTTTTAGCGTTTTGTCACCAATTTAAAAGGTAAATTTTTAAACAGACGCAGCAAGATATCCGCATAAATGTACAGTTTTTCTGAGATGTTGAAGGTTTAACCTCTTCTGACCGATGTCCACATATGTGGACAGATATTGAATTTGCAATTGTGACGTGCCCTATTTTTTAAATAAAACCATCGGCAGCATTAGCTTCTCCAGATAAAATACTATGAGGACCAATCACTTTCTTTGATAACAAATTAATTTTAGCCTGTCACAAATGAAATCGGAAGAAAGCAAAATGTGCCGCGTACTTTAATAAACAAAAAGTGCTATAAAAAATACTTTTTTATTCATAAGATGTCGTATGATAAAATTTTTGTACTGTTTGAGCAGGAGAAACAGATAAAACAAGACCAATATAAAAAAAGTAAATCTCAAGTAGTTTCAAAATAATTTACGTTTGTCCGCATATGTGTACACCATTCCTTCGTGCAACACTCATTTATATACGAAAATATGTACACTAAACAATATATGCCTTTACATTTTATGTTTTCAGGACAAAAAAATAATAGATCCATGAAAATATTATTATTTTATTTTTGCGTTCACGGTGCCGGTCAGAAGAGGTTAAGTTTCAAGAGCAATATTCTTTTTGCTTGGCAAAATCGTTTTATTAAATATAAGAAACATATAATCCTAAAGTTTTCATAAAGGTCCCTCACAATATGTATTCTTTTTATTTTTATTATTGATTTGTCTACAGGTAAGATGTTTTGAAATGGTTCCAACTTGTTGTTCCAACCTGAACTGTTTGCAACTATGCTATAAAACTTGTTCACATTTATGTGTGTAAGCTGCTGTCATACTACGGAAATATAGTTTAATAAAGAGCCCATGAATATACAAAAATCTGCATTATTTCGGGTATTATTTAAAATGTAGGAAGACATTGAACTGAAGAATATTTTTGTAATATCTACTTAAAAACTATGGGCTCATTTTGTACATAATGTGAAGAGCTTTTAACCTCTTTAAGAGAAAATTTATTAACTATGAGTCCATGAATAATAAGAGAACTTAATCAACCATAAAAAAGAGGTGTATACATGATTCTAATTAGTGGTGTATGCTATTAATTAGTGATATATAATTCAATAAAACTGTAGGGCTGACACGGACGAAAAAACTGAGAATTAGCCTGGAACTTGGAGTGCTGGAAACAATCGGGAAATAATTTGTTTAAAAACCAGGAAATTTTCAGATTTGTCTTTACTTTTACAATAAATTTTGTCTAGCTCTTCGAAATTTTTTTTTGTAATTGTACTCAGTGTTAACAAATATCCCCGCTACAATATTTAAGATCATTTAATATTTAAGATTTATTAAGCACTTGTTAAGGTTTATTTAAGAACTTTGGTTAATTGCAATAACTTCAGTCGCTTCAATGCAGTGTATAGTACGTTTGAAATTATCAAGTTTTTTTTTTGTTTGTCACAATTTGAGTAAGGGAACAAAGAGCGACAATTTAGTTTTGTTTCGTAATAGGCCAAAGTTCTTCAGAAACGTATAATATGTTACAAAATGCTTATTATTCCAGACGCTATATCCAGTTCTCTCAGATCTTATATGTCGCCAAAATATGTGCGTTCTCGAGATTTGCCCTCCGACGAATATTTATTGCACAATACCAATTAATAGGCGAAAAAATTGGAAAAAAATTCTGTCTGCAATATCTTTGAAAATATTATCTGAAAGTGAAATATGTTTTTAAGTTCTCAAAAGAACAGCCTAAATACGCACTGTCGATAATAAATACTATTTCTGTGAAGTTATTAATTCCCTAGCAAAAGGGAGTTTTATTTGAGGAAATTCTGCGGTGTGATAGTAAAGACAGTTCTGTATGTAGTGGAAAGTTAAGACGAAGCTTAAAGAATTTTGGATATTATGTAAAATTCAGTTATGGAATACAAATTTCTTATTTTTTAGTCATTTATTCCATTTATTCCAGGAAAACGTGTTCCATTTTGCTAGTAAATTGTGTCTGGTTAAAGTAAAAAAAGATGTAGACTGATTTACATGATTAAAATTATGCAATAATTTTTTCATGTACTTTATTATATGTATATTCAGTATTAATATATGTTGTAATTCATTAATTTTTTTTCTGAGACATGGTTTTATTCGGAGTTGACGAGTCAGTATTCAGTTGCAAATCGTGTTAATATGTATAGTAATATCTCTAAATTATTGATCAATCATCTAATATATTTTTGGCAAGGTCGGGATGGCCATTTTAATCGAAGAATAAAGATACGGCCATTTTCCGTTCGTTTCCAGTTCGCAAAAATATTTCACTGTTAATAAAATAAACAAATTCGAACCTAAAAGCTAAAAAAATTTCCATTGAAAGTAATAAGAAATAAACTGCAAATGAAAGCACTCACAGTGGAACTTTAAATTTGTTTGTTTTTAAATAAAAAAATGTTATGATAAAATGCTTAATAATTTACACGCATAAAATGAAAGCTAGGTACTTACACTGTTCAATTAAACGTTTTTAATTTTTCTTTTATAAATTATAGAGTTAAAAGATTCAAATTCAGTTCCAAAAACATAAATCCACGTTATCATCCACACTGTTCTAAATGAAGCATTCAATCAATGAACTTTAAGACTTTCAAAATTAGATTATTTTAAGCAATTTTAAGCAAGAAACATTAAAACTTCAAAAATTAACATTTTTTAAACTCCACACTTCTTAAATGAGAAGTTAAAGTATTCTCAAGACTTTAAACATCCTTTAAAGGCTACAAAATTTTGTTTCAAAATCTTGAGAAATCTAGAAGTTGTATTTAAGGTTTTTCAAATTTAAAATAATTCTTACGATTTTTTTCAACATTTCTAAATACTTAATAAAATTAATAAAATTTTTCATACAATTCTTAGGAAATCCAATTTATTATTTGTAGAAAAAGTCGTGAGTTTGTATAAACTGACGAAATTCGCCTATTCGCACCGGAATTTCCGAGCAATTACCACAGCGTAATTTAAAACAAAATGTAGATTTTTGCAAATTTCAAATAAAAATTTGAGATGGTTTCTAAGAATTGTGAAAGGTATCAGAAGAAAAATTTTTTTTCTGAAGATTTCAACAAACATGTAAAATGGTATCTCATGTTAACAAATTATTTTAAGGGAATATTTTACAAAAATTTTAAGCTTTTAAAAGAGTTCTAAAGTTTGTTAGAAAGAATTCGGAATATTGTTTCAATTTTTTATGAAATGTTTCGAAATTTCTCTTAAACGTTTTCTGGTTCCAAAAGGTACCTTCATCCTCATTCTTCTGTAAAAAATGAAAAAATGCAAATAGTTTTGACCCTTATCTAATTTTGTTCTGGCTGTTACATAATTTCTTATTTTTTATAACAGCAAACTAGTTTCACGGTTTCGATTGGGATCATGAACCCTTCTGCTAGCACTTTTTATTTCCATGCCTATGGGCTCCGAACCAGCCGGGCAGATGCGCGCACGTGTATTAATTTGCGGCAGCATTGTCAAAGAGCAGGATCCGGACTAGTACCGTAATTTGTTGCTATTTTGTTGCTAAATTGTTGCTCAAAAATTAATTTTGTCGCTCATGCCGTTTCTGAGAAACGCGTTGCCCCGTACCGTAATATTAAGCTACGGCAGCAACATGCGCTAACTCGGGAACGCAGAGAGCTATCGATACGAGCCCGGCGGCATATTTTGTTGCTATTTTGTTGCTGAAAGATAGCACCGACCCCGGATCTCGAAACCAACCCCTAAGTGTCTAACTCGCTCACCCCTTGGCGGTATTAAGCTACGGCAACACCGGAGAGATATTTCGGGAACGGAGAGAGCTATCGATAGGCGGTTGGCAGCGTATTTTGTTGCTATTTTGTTGCTGAAAGATAGCACTGATCTCGTATCTCGAAACCAACTCCTAAGTGTCTAACTCGCCCTCGGCATGGTAGTATTAGGCTACCAATTAGTTGCTGCAAGATGCCCGAATGCCCTGATTTCGAAAGTCAATCCCAGTCCCCAATTCAAGAACAAAATCAGCGATCGAAACGAATTTTACTACTAGGTTATTGCTGCAAGATGCTCCGATTTCAAATTCCACTCTGAATCACCGCACTCACCGAAGTTCTCGTAAGATAAGGGTAATATTTTCGTTATATTTATTCCTAGGTAAACAGAAAAAAGATTGTTTAGCTCAAATATGAAGGTTTGATTGCTGTTTAAAAAAAAATTTATTAACACTTAATAAATTTTTTAACTGTTACTAAATTATTAATTAATTGTTAGACATGTGTAAACATGAACTGTGTTGCCTTAAAGTGAACATTTATTACCTATTAATAAATATTTATTAACTATCAATCAATTGGCATTTGATTTATCTATATAATGCCGGTACTTCGAAAAGAAAAATGCAGCTAAATATAAAATTATACGTACATGAATCCAAATCGCGGGTTTTTCGTGAGTTCGATCCTCACCTGGGTAGTTATTTTTTCACTTTCTCAAAAAATTAACATCTCTTCCATCTTCCCTTCCTACTAAAATCCCATCATTAAAAATTGTTTGCAATAATAATTATTATTTGTAAACAATGCACCGTCTTATCTAAATGCTCTCTATTTAGATTTTGGCTTGGTTGTTAATGCAGTGCACTTTCATCGCACTTGACTCGGAAAAACCCGCGATTTGGATTTATGTATATTTATAAAAGCAAACATTTGAAAATGTACTAGTCGTAATGTAACCCCGTGTTTTCTAAAAGCATACAAAAATACTTAAAACCTATTGATCTTTACCAATTTTTAATTTCATTGAAAACTTGGCTTAAGAATAATTTGATGAAAATTCAGTCCTAAATGATATATTAGGATTGAATTCTTATCAAATTTAGGAAGGAACTATTATCGAAATGCTTACACCGAGAAGTATGTAATCAGTTTTCAAATTTCATATGATTTTTTTAGTGTTCAATCCTATATGATATTAAATTTAGGAAATAATCAATATCAAAATGTTCACACCGTCAAGTAGGTAGTTAGTTTTCTCAATTCCATATCGTTTTTAAGATGACGCCATATGATTTATGCAATCTTTGCTTTTCTATTCAGATACTTGCCGAGCCTGTGGATGTAAAAGTAATCAATGAAATCGTAAACCGTTCGTTGCAATTTATTAATACAGTTTTGAATCTCTTATCAATCAAGAATGTTTCTAAAACATTGACAAACAAATGAAACAAAATAAAATTTTTTTAGTGAATCGATAATTTTTTCCAGTGACAAGTAAACATCGTCTGAGTCAATGATCGTAGTAAAAAGCAATTTTTTCAAATATTCTTTGCAATTCATCATATATTTTGTTTGAAAACTGAAAAATAAATTTAATTGTACCCCACTGTTTTATTGTCGCTATGTAGATGACACGGTTTTATATGTAAAACGGGATCATGTCGACAGAGTTTTAGAAATTTTTAACAAATATAATTCTCACTTACAATTCATGCATGAAATTAAAAATAACAATCAGATTAACTTTTCAGATTTGACATTGATTAAGCAAATTAATAATATAAAAACAAATTGGCATCAAAAACCAACTAGGTCAAATAGACTCATCAATTTTCATTCCAATCATACTACTCCACAAAAAAGAAACAATTATAATCTTATTGATAGAGCTACTTTACTCGCAGAAAAAAATGTTCATTTTGAAAATATCAAAGAAGTTAAAAATCCATAAAAACAAGATTACGTCCCCAACCGCCTATCAGCAGCTCTCTCCGTTCCCAAAATTGCGCACCCATGCTGCCGTAGCTTAATACTGCCAAGGGGTCGGCTAGTTCGACACTTGGGGGTGGGTTGCGGAATCGGCGAGAGGTTTTATCATTCAGAAAGAAAATAGCAACAAAATACGCCGCCCACAGCCTATCGATAGATCTCTCCGTTCCCGAAATAGCTCTCCGGTGTTGCCGTAGCTTAATACCGCCAAGGGGTGGACGAGTTAGACACTTAGGGGTTGGTTTCGAGATCCGGGGTCGGTGCTATCTTTCAGAAACAAAATAGCAACAAAATACGCCGCCAACCCCCTATCGATAGCTCTCTCCGTTCCCGAAATAGCGCTCCCATGCTGCCGTAGTTTGATACCGCTAAGGGGTGGGCGAGTTCGCCACTTAGTGGTGGGTTTCGGGTTCTGGAGGTGGTGTTATCTTTCAGCAACAAAATAGCAACAAAATATGCAGCCAGGCTTGAATCGATAGCTCTCTCTGTTCCCGAGTTAGTGCATGTTGCTGCCGTAGCTTAATATTACGGTACGGATCAACGCGTTCCTCGGAAACGGCATGGGCGACAAAATTAATTTTTGCTCTACAAATTAGTAACAAAATAGCAACAAATTACGGTACTAGTCCCGCTGCTGCCTTTTGAAAATGCTGCCGCAACTTAATATACGTTATGCACGCTTTCGAGTTTACAATGTCACTTATCGAGCCCATTGTGAAATTCTTAAAAAAATGAAAGTTGATAGCTATTAAATGAATAAAAATGAAGACATTTGAATTCCATGACTGAATTTAAAATAATATAAAAAATTATTTAAGCCTTGTCCCAATTTCCCACTGCATGCAGGACTATAGATAGATAATTGGAATTTAGAGTGTTCTACAGGTTACAATTTTTGTATAAACAATTTCTTGACAACTCCTGTAAACCAGCGACTTGGAAGCTTATTACACTTTAGAGAATTAGCATGTTATATTTAAAACATTCATGACTTTTTTTACAAATTTATTTGTATTTGAAACCCCGTAATTAATTATTAATGCGTCTTTGCTTATATTTAAACAAGTTCATCATTATTTCATAGGAACTTTATGTCTCGAAACAGCAACTATATATTTGAGCAAAAATTTGGTATCAGACATAAATGTAATTCCATAAAAATGACTATTTATTATTACACTTGCAGAATTTCCTCAAAAAAAACTCTATTTTGCTTCAAACTTATTAACTTTAGAGAAATAGTGCTCATTATAAAAATTGTATATTTTAGCTGTTTTATCGCCTATTAGTTTTTATTGCGCAATAAATGCCGAATACGTGCTACACAGATTCGGAATCAGGAGGTCATTCTGCATAAGGATCATTTAAAATATTTTGGCGAGATGTAAGCTCCGGACTATGAACTTGTCTAATATCTGGACTATGCTGAAGTGGCTACCTATTGCGAGGCGAAGTTTTTAAGTGCTACGCGCGTTTTACGGATGACCGGGAATCGCTTCAGGACGATCCGAGAGAAGAGTGGCCTGCCTCAAGATTCACGGACTGGAACGTCGAAGATGTGCGTGCACTCCTTAAAAACAATCTTCAAATGCATATTGAAATGTTATCACAAGAACTTTAAATGTTCAGACTCCTTTTTTGAAGAAGAGCATTGTAACGTATTGCACGTTTCTGAAGCACTTTTGCCTAGTTTGAAACAAAACTTAATTGAGGCTCTTTGTTCCATTACTCAAAGTGTACTTACAAACTATTACTTTGTGATAGCGTTGAACCAAAGTGCGTTAGACTCAGAATCAACTAGAGTATGTATTTCATGCAGAGAATAAACCGCATCGCACGCTTAGAAAAAAATCAGTCCGGGAACTTCTTGAATGTAAACGTTATACCGGGTGATTTTCTTAACTTGGAACTTTCAAATATCTCGAAAAATAGGCACTCTATGAAAAAATGTTATCAATCAAAATTTAGTCACTCTGAGGGTTACATACACTGATATTAAAATCGGTTCCCCCACACCGCCCCCTGGAGTGGGGGTGGGGGCAAGTTCGAAATATTAAATGAGAACGCCTATTTTTTATTGCGTATTCGGATTCTTTGGATAAAAATCCATATGATGGTGTGAATGAACTGAATGTACTCCTCAGAGTGATTAAATTTTAATTCAAATTTTTTTTTTCATAGAGTGCCTTTTTTCGAGATATTTGAAAGTTTCAAGTTAAAAAAATCACCCTGTATATTTAAGAATTTAAAGCATGTGTTGGTGGATTGTTCACATGCTAAAGTTTTTTTTTAGGTATTCAATATAGCAATTACACAGTTAAACTAAATTTATATGATTAATTACTTATAATTAAAACAATAAAGTTATAATCAAGGGATATTCTACGCAAGAGGGCATAAGAGTATAATGTTTCGAAATGGAGCATAGAATACTGTACGGTTTCCTTTTAAAACTCCACAATTTATATTTTAGATCCTAGATCACAAAAACGCGAATTAACCTTAAATTAAGAACGACAAAATAGCCCTTTTTCTTTTGGAACGTCGCAATTCATATTCTGAAAAAATATCTCTTTCTTCCTTGCACGAAATGTTCACTGCAATTAACTAAATCGACTCACGTTTTTTTAAAGAACTCCTCTCTTCCCCTTGTTTTCAAGGAAATCTGCCTATTTCTCGTGTTTTTCTTTAAATAAGAACTGCATTAATTATAACTCAATAAGAAAATCGATCTAGTTTTGGCTTTCCAGCTAAGAAATTCAATTCTCTTGTTGAAAATTAATCTTTTGTTGTTAAGAATTCAACTATTTTGTTACAAATGCAATATATTTCGACTTAAAATCTTAGGAATAGGGTACCTAAATTAATGTTATTTGAAAGAGTTTATCCTTTTATCATTCCACTATTTCATTGAAAAATCACCCTATTTTCTCCTGTTTTGAAAGTATTTTCACTGTGAAGCCCTAAATCGTTTTTATAATAATTTATATTATATAAGGAGTCAGCGAACAAAACATGATAAATCCACTTGAAGTTATTTTTATTCAGTTTTTAATATTATATTCAAGGATATATTATATCTAAAAACCCATTAATAAAAATGGCATTTAAAATGTGTTATTGCGATATGTCAGGTTATTAAATACATTAAATTCATAAAAAATCTTTTACATTTAATACTGCTTTGAAGTTATTAATAAAATATAAATTCATTTGTTCACTAATGATTCAGCAAAAGGATATTTCACTCATTAGTAATGATTCAGTGATATAAATTTACAATTTCTTGTCTATGTATAAAATCAGAAGATAATTTTATACATGATTCCAATATATAAGTTGAATTTTTAAAATAAAATTCCTTTTTTTTGGGAACATTAATTTCATTATAGTGCGTTATTTCTAAATTACAATTAAAAAGAGAAATATCGAAAAGAATTTATGAATGATAAAAAGTACTTACATGTTTAACAAGTTTTACCTGAATCTCTGATCGAAAATTAAATTTTTTCGAAAGATTTATTTTATTTTATGTATACACCTTACCAACAAAAAAAAAAGATGGTTCGCTAACTTGCGTTTGATAATCGAATTGATGATATTCCAAATAAAAAGAAAAAGTCTAGATATAATTTGTTTCAAAAAGTACATTTATCACGTTTTTTTGCTTACTAAAATATATTAAATATTGTTTCAAAGTTTTAAAATCTTTTATGCTTTTTTAAATTCATATAATAAAGCAATAATCATTTTTTTAAATTTCGATTAGGAGCTTCTAGAAACTTTGGAAATTGCGTCATTGTTAGGGATTATAGAAACGTCCCGCTAACAGAATCAACATTTGGGCGTTAATTGCAAGACCATGTTAATGGGTTACAATTCGTGTTGCAGGAACCGTACAAGGGCTGAGGTGTTATCAATGTGGACAATACAATGACGGCGTTGGCAGCATTACGCCATGCATCAATTACACAGCTCACATGAACTTAAAGGACTGTCCGCCTTCGGCTGACTGGTGTATTGTAAGTATTCAACCAAAATTTAAATTAACAATATATATATAAATGAAATTTTTTTATAAGGAAAACCGCAGGATTTTGCCGGGATCGAGTGCTAATCTGAAAAAAATTGCACCCGATCCCCGCGAAATCGCGGTAAAATTTCAGCAGAAACCACGTCTTACGACTGTGAGATAGGTGGTTACAGTCTGTGACAAAATCAATACGATGATCCGGCAAAAGTCTCGCGTACCCTGAGGATACGGAGCGACCCAAGGACGACCGCCTTCTGCATTCTCCCCGAAAGTGTTTTAGCATATTGTTCACACGCAGGGATGCTTTTCAGGCCATTAAGCAGTGAAAGCTTGGCACCTTTAAGAGCCCCGATGATAAGGACGATTAATTTAACAGAATATTCCGGGTACAATCGTCGCAACTTCCTTACAAGTTCTCTATACCTCTCTTTCTTTTCATTCTCCTTGGCTATTATGTTTTTGTCAGCTGGTTCGCTTCTCGAAGTCAAGAAGAACTATGTCAGGCCTTGAGTGTGTAACAGAAACAATTGTCGAGAATATAAAGTTCCAATATATTCAGCACTTCTCATGCTCGACAATTGACTCTATTTCCCTAGGAGCGTTTAGCGTAGCGATATTAAGGTTAATGCCGTAAAAGTCGTTCCCGCATGAGTTGGACTACTAGATAGTATGTGTCCTAGATGATCGGGTTGTGCATGGTAGGGCCTGCAGCTATCATCGGGAATGTCTTGGCTCAAAATGTGGCGGCTGCATGTTAAGGTGGAAATTACACCATCTTGACGTGCCAAAATGAAACTCTTCGTGCCCGACTTCAATCCGCGTGATTTAAAGAAAGCAAAAGTGAGCTCACACGACATTGATTGGATCCTCCTGTGTATTTCTGTGGAACATGCTGTGCATCCTCTTATCGAAGAGCTGTTCCCTATGTGCTGTACCCAAAATATTCCTGTTGTAAAGACATTCAATATTTAATTTTCCGCGACCACCTTGATGAAGTGAGAGGTTGAGTCGGGGAACAGACGACTTAAGATGCATGCTTCTGTTTATGTGCATAACCTTTCGTGTCCCGATATCAAGGGATCTGAGCTCGTTTTTCGTCAATGGAACCACTCCAAATGAATAGAGTACTACCGGGACGGCATGCATGTTCGTTGCAGATACTTTGTTCCTTGCCGACAGTTCGGAAGACCAAATCTGCCGGATGAGCTGTTTATATCTACAACAAGTTTAATAATATAAACAAAGAAATATAATATATGAAAGCCAGAGAAACATTTTTGATTAACTCTCTTAGCACAAATTATGTTCAAAAAATATCACCTGTGCTACTCATAATTTAAAGAATGTACACTTTTTAGTGTAATGTCAAGGAACAAAGATTAAATTAAAAAATCCCACATTTATTTTCTCACAATATTGTTTAGGAACAACTAAATATCAATAAACACAAAGGTACAATCAATGAAGGTTATAAGGATTCTTGGATCATTAATTTTAGTAAGGCTAAAATTCCAGATGAGGTAAATGACGTGTTAACGTTAGCATGTAAATTTAGTTCATCATTTCTAACAAATAAGCGTTAAATTGTTTTTGATATTGTGAAAAACCCTATGTCTGAGATTCGATTAATTGAAAATTTAGATGGTCGAGATATGATTAGATATAGAACTCTTAACTCGGTGGTATATTTTTCACTTGATTTTTCACTGATTTAAATGCCGGCATTATTGAATGACATCATAATATATACAAAATTAGACGAATAATATGGATTAATGTCTACTAATGAGGAGAGCATTTCGTATCTCGAAACATCTAATACCCATGAAGAAATTCCAAGCGGAGTTTAGTAAGGCCCTGGATAGGTTTCCCTATTTCAAATCGGGTGCTTGTCGGGAAAAATAAAGAGGGCCTGTCTAGTTCTGGAACGCTGTTTTCGCCTGACGATTAGTAGGGCCCTGTCTAGACCCTTTCTATCACCTGATGAATATTTAGTTGAATTGAATATTTAATTGATATATGGCAAAAAGGTATGAAAAATGAATATTAATTGATTGCGAATATTTTCACTTTGAATATTAATGGTCCAATTTAGAGTGAATGCATATATTACATTTTTAAACATTATATTCAAAATAAAATTTTTAACGCTACGGAGTATCGAACATCTAAATCATTACCTAAATATATCGCCTGGCAGTCGGGAGTCTTAACCATGACGATAAACCTTCGAGTTGATATAAATTGAAAAAGCCATACTCATAACCTACAGCTCAACAATTTTTTAACTCTCTTTTTCTAATTAAATATTAAAATATGAAATTTTTCTTCCTGTATTATTTCATTTTTTCCTATTGTAGACTACTTAACAAATTTTTACAATGACAGAAAATGTAATTTTTTCTGAACATTTATAGTTTTTCATAAGGATGGAATTTTTTTCTTTAAAAAAATCAGAATACAGATAGATTTGCCATATCTATATGAGGCACGAAATTTTTCACTAGACCCTGGCAAGGTTCCCATCAGTTTTTTCTAGACGAGATATTCTGTTAGGGTCTCCAACCAGTTTTTCCTAAACTAGATATTCTAATAAGGGCCCCAACTAGTTTTTTCTAGACTAGATGATTTTATAGGGGTCCCAACATTGTGTACACTTTTCTCTAAAAGTTAGGTCGCAATTAAAGTAATTTAACAAACATAATACTTGTTTAAAAATTTTGTTATGGTCAATGACTGTTCCTTTGGCATTTTAGTTGTGAAAAATAACAAATAAACGTTACAAAGAAACATTTTTTGAACAAACTCTTTTTTTTAGATTAATATTTTTATTATTTTTAAAACATTAGACAAATAGTAATGGACCTTATTCCAAAAACAAATGGAATATAATTTAGAAAATTATTCCTGTAAGTAAGTAAAGAACGGGGAAAAAGTAAAAAATTTAAGAATAACCACAACTGTCTAGCATTATTTACGGAGAATATAGTTGAAGACGATAATAATTAGTTTATAATCAGTTACTTTTGTTAATAACAATACTTATTACCTTGCTTTAAGGAAAAGGTAGACAAAAAGTTGAAAATTTCAGAAAAAAGCTGTACATTTCTAGCCTTAATAAGTTGTTTAAGTAATTTGTTTAAACATCCAATTATTATCAGTAAAAAGTATTATTTTTTGTATGAGAAACAATTTATACTTACAAAAACGGCCATAAAATAATAATTAGCGCCAAAAACTAGCAAAACCCAATTTTTTACTTGAGGTTTTTCTTTGTATGGTCCATTTTGAATAGAATGTAGAAAAACATCATTTATTATAATGGTAAATATGCGTTAAACTTCATGGGGCTTTGCCGAATCTCTAAGTATAATATTTTTTTAATGCATTCAGTTTTTTGTGGATTAAACCAAATTTATGGTGGATATGCATGAAAATTCGAGAAAAACATATTTGCAAATGCATTTTTTGGAAACGTAATGCACAATAAAGGGTCTTTTCTACATCATCGAGGTGTGTTTAGTCTGAAGTTGGCGCTTTAAGCCTCTGTGAATTTCACGTGTCAAAGTTTTTGAAGAAAAAAGTATCTTCTCAATCCCTAATGCAGCGTCACATTCGCCTCAACCACAGGCAAAACCCTCATCAGTGTCGATCGTTATACGTTTGGTAGGTTCTATCATTTATTATCATTTGGGGTTACATACGTGAATTATGATTTTATTTACTTTGAAATAAAATATTTAGAGTCTTCGACAGTAATTGTTGACAGATAATTCATATTTTTATCATAATTTTATTGGGGCATGAATTATATTGGTATGATAATCAATATATGCATTGATATATCGACACATCTAAAGTATTATGTATGTGAAAGTTTACAAATATCTTTGGTATAATAACTTATGAAGAAGAGGCCGGCTGGCAAATAGGACAAGGCGTATAAAATAAACAGTTGAAGTATTTTATTTTATATCCGGTATACTTTTTACACTTTTTATAAAAAAAAATCATTATTTATCAATTAAATTTAAATTCAAATAATCTTTTTAACAGAATTACTGTTTCACAAATTAATCGAATATAGTGATGCATATCGAGCGATCGATCCGATAATCCAACGAGAGGGAGAAAAGTGATCGTCTTATCAAAACGTCATATCGGTTTGCATCGTCCCATGAGACGCCATTTTCGCTATGTCGATCGAACCGAGCGATCAGTTTCTAAAACTTTGTACATATTTTATTTATAAATGAACAAAAACCTTTTTGAATTAAAAATAGCATTATCTCAATTAACAATACGAAGAAAAAACTTTTTAGCAAAATATTTCTTACCTGAGACATGGACCCATCAAGAAAAAGATAAGAGTAAAATGAACGCGATTGACATGAGATTCTTGCGTATAATATGCGGAAAAACTCTGATGGACAAAGTAAGCAACGAGATAATCCTTAAGGACTGTGGTACGGAAGAAAGAAATCATTTAAGATGGTTCAGACATGTTGAGAATGAAGGATAAACGGCTAACGAAACAAGTGTATCAAGGTAAAGTAAATGGCAGCGTGCCCAGAGGCAGACCGTGGAAAGAATGGTTTGAATGTGTGAATGAGACCCTAGTTAGAAGGGACATAATAAGTCATAGAAACATGAGAGCCCTAATGAAAAAATGCATGGACGTTAAAGAAGCTAGAGTGAATGACGCCTGAAACAAAAAACCTTGGATACTAATGGAGCCAAGTGGGGAACTTTACATGACGACTCTGTGAGGATCTTCACTTGGGGCCATTACTAGAGAGATTGATGAGCAACCTGGGTCGGATCAGTTTTGCGGAATGAACGTGTTATTTAAATAAATAACACGTAAATTCTAGATCAATCTAAAAATTCTACAACCCCTTCCTCACACTACTCCCTTCCCCACAGAGTGAGTCTCGCCTGTCTGTCTTCGACACGTTGGACTGTAACCATCTTAAGCCTGTGACAACATTTTTATATTTTTGTATCATTTATACATGTCAAATAAACTAAGAAGTAGAAATAGGTTCTATTTATCAAGTAGCATTTGAATCTGAGGTGCCAAGCTACAAGTAGCCCACGAATTAATACACATTAAAAATGTTATTGATTCATTTTCGAGACGATTCCTGTGTTTCCTGATGGTCAGGAAACCACGAGAAAATACTCGTTCTTCTGATACAGATGTAGCTGGTATGCATGGCAAATCGCGAGTCATTAAAGACAGCGTAGGGAAGAGCTTCTCGTTCTGACGCGTTAAGTCGACGCATTTCGTTAAATCGACATTCAGTTAAACACTTCAGCTGCATGCGCATGGGTACGTCAGCCTTCGGATTTAGCTAGTGAAAGAAACTTTGGCTGTCATTATCGTCGAAAAAAGTAGACGGGAGGTATTTTTTTGCAAATCTATCTTAGTCACCCATTATGTCTTTTGAAAAGTGGAAACAAAATTTCTGTAGTCTGAAAAAAGTGAAAAAATGTTAGAAATCAGTTAAAATCTTTGACATTTGTTTTTATTCAAAAGTTTTTCAATTTAAAAAAAGGTAATTATTAGTTCAAAAAGTATCGTAAACTTTTTGTGCATACAGTTTCTGCTATTCGACAGCAATGCAAAATTATAAATTAAAAATACATATTGCTTTCAATTTAGAATTTTCTGTAATTTCAGATTCAGTTAATTTAAAGGAACACTTATTTTAGAAAATTTTGAATATATCAAACGAAAATTTCTTTGGCTTCAATCAAAGAAATCACATGCTGTTATTTTCACTTAATTCAAAATATATTCTTTCGTGATTTCAGAATTTTTTACGACCTGAGAATGTTTTAAGGGGAGTAACGTTGTTTAAAATGTTTAAAATAAGAGGCAATTTCCATTCTTGTTATTTTCGAAGAAATTTTATACCTGAAATTTTTTATAGTATAAAGGTCTTAAATACCATCACACTGTTTGGAGTACAAAAATAATTTTTAAAAAGTTTTCAAAAACTTGTTTAAAAATTTATGAAGCTCGAAATTTTTACCAAAAATCTTGGCTCAGAAAATTGGTGAAACTTCCAACGATTTCGAACGATAACGAGAATGTCTTGGCTCGATATGCATCACTAACCGCATAATCGTAATATCAACATTAGCTGTAAACAGTAGCCAGTCTAACGAGAGAATGTTCCTTGAATAATTGAATTGAAACTAAAGTTACGCAACTTTGTAGTTGCCAGTGGACTTATAACTAGTTTGAAACAAAAACTGAACTCTTTAAGTTGAAAGTTAACTTTTATATAAATATTTGCATACTACTTTTTTTATTTTTCTATGGAACTTGAATGATTTCAGTAGTAAATTTACTATTATATTAATGTTTATTTCAGTTTGAAATTTATCTTGAAATTTTATGTGACGCTTCACAACGTTTATTCATTCCCATACGGTTTTTGCTCGTAATTATCCGGCTCGGATATACCATACCACTGATTCCTTGCCAACAGCCAGTGTCATTCCCTGTTTATTAAGCATTGCACGATGCATATTCGGAACGGAGAATTAAGCACATTTGAATAATTTTCTTTACGACCAATTAACAATTTTATTAAACACGTGATAATTGAATATGTATTGATTTATAAATTCGAAGTTAAATATTCAGCACGAGATGTGAAATGGTAAGAATTTTAAAGAGCATACATCCTTTCCTTGAAAACATTTCACTACAAAATTTTGTGTATAAGACGCAATCATAATGAGAGATCTGGCACCCCTTAAAACAATTGGATTTTTAAAATAGCGCTTACGCATATGGAAAAAAACATTCATTTTTTTAAATAGTTTTACATGGAATTTTATAACATTAAGATCTCATTCAGGATAGTTCAGACAGAGGATGCTCTAAAAAGAAGAAAATTTTGAAGTTTGCAAACAACTTAAAAAAATTTTAAATAGTTTTAATATATTCAAGGTGTCTAAAGTTGTTTAACATTTGAAGCCTTCTTCGAAGTAAAATCACAGATTTTTAACAAAGTTATTTCCATAAAAATATGCATAAGAACCTCCAAAAAAAGCAAGTTGATTCAAAATACCCTGTAGGGATTTTTTTCTCGATCTCAAAATGTTCGTGGAATATCACCGAAATAAAATTTTAAAAAAAGAGAGGTGAGAGCCCTATGAGTTAAAAGTGACTCAATACATACTGTGTCCTTGGAATGCGAAGAATTTGAGTTTATTACTTTTTCACATACGTTAATTTGGACGAGTACTAATTCGTGTATATAAAACTTTTCCAGCAAAATGATATTCCGTTCTAACTATTTAGTTTTCCAATCTAACTTTATCAACTGATACTTATACTTCTAATTCTGCTATGAGTATGCAATTACATAAAAAATTGATATTCGCTACTTTGAAAGAAATATTACACTGAAAGTTTTAAAAATAGCTAAAAATAGATAAATACAACTTCTTGGACTGTGAAAGTTTT
This sequence comes from Druon quercuslanigerum, assembly GCA_010014905.2. NCBI lineage: Eukaryota > Metazoa > Arthropoda > Insecta > Hymenoptera > Cynipidae > Druon > Druon quercuslanigerum. The sequence goes on from JAAAKG020193988.1 coordinate 21,298, forward strand.
AATTTTAAAAAGAGAGTGTAACTAGTTTCAAACTCCAATGAGACTTATGCATGTGTGCAGTCGGTGAGTTTTTCACCTCGTGAAGTAGCGGTGATATTGCAACCGATACAGAACGTTCGCGAGTAGATTATATTGCTGCCAAGTTTTGTCGTGTGCTTATTTTTGTTGATGCAAAAAACGATTGATATTTTCTTAGTAAAGTTCAAAAAGAACTAAAGTTCATTAGATTGAAAACAACAAAAGGCAGAAAACGAATTGGAAGTGCTAAGAACTCTGAATTTGGTCGCCAATTTTGCGCCAAAGATGGCTTGACATCCTTCCAAGGAAACGCTTTATTGGTTTATTTATTTACATGTTTCTACATGTTTCTACATTTTTATTGAAATAAAAATAATAAAACTTAAATTATTCTTCAATAACAGTGTTTAAAATTTAAAAACGTTACACTATAATTTAGAAAGACGGACTATTTCATTGTAAGGAGATTGTATTATTTTCATTTCAAGCCTTTCAAAATTGAAAATTTTTATTTTTTATCGAAGATTCTCGAATTTCAATGATTTCAACTAACAATTTCGAAATTAGGATAATTTCAAAATGTTTAAAATGCAATAGTTTCATATTAGATTTGAATCAGATTAGAATCTACGATTTGGAACATTTAAAAAAACAAGACAGAATTTTTTTGCTTTTTAAACTGAAACCAAACAGTGTAGAATATTAAAATCTGAAATTATTAAATATAAAACTATAACATAGAAATATAAAACTATTAAATCAAGGCTTTCAATATAAAATTTTGCAATTTTGAAAAATTTAGCAGAGAAATTATCCTGACATTTTAAATATTCGAATTTGAAACTACAGCGATCTGAAATTAAAAGTTGAAAACCTAAAAAAATCAAAAAATTTTTAATCAAATATTTTCTAGTACCAGCTTTTGAAGCAAAGGATTTTAATTTGAAGACCACATAAATTAAACTTTTTTAGCATTTCTTTTTCCTTTGGGTGGTCAAGTTCTCAATATAGATATCCCAGGATAGCTTCTAAAAACAAAAACAAATTTCTTGTCTTTTCCTGATTAACAAACATTTGTCTGTGTCATTCTAAATCTATTAAACGTTTAATAATTAAACATTAAAAGCTCTCTAATGTATAATATCAATGCACGTTAGAATAGAGAAATTTTGTATTTGTGACATTTGTATTGAATGCAGGGGAAAACCTTCTGTAATTGTCACATTTTTGTTAAAATAAAAAGGGGGAAAATTTATTTTTCTTATTTTCTGAAGTTGGTATAGGGGCAATTTTCATCTTTATCATTTTCATTGAGTTGCCATGGAGGTAATTTTAGTTTTTAATTTTTTTCTTAATTTGCAGAGGAAACTTTTTATTCTCAACACTATTAATAAGTTGAATGTCGTCTTATTTGACTACCTAAGTGCGAAATCACAAATGGCCCAACGTTGGCCCAGTACTGGCAAATATGTTGCCGAAACTTGGCCGCCAATGCTACGCCATTACCGAAATGATATCCAAGGGCTGCACTTGGCTGCCAAGACTTGGCCGCCATCACTGGCTCGTCACTGCTTGCCAGTATTGGCCCAAAATCCGCATATGTTAATGGCCCATTACCGAAATGCTATCTAAGGGCTGCACTTGGCGGCCAAGACCTGACCGCTCCTTGGTCGCCTTCACTTACCCGTCACTGGTTGCCAGTATTGGCCCGAAATCCGCATATGTTAATGGCCCATTGCCCAAATGATATCTAAGGGCTGCACTTGGCAGCCAAGACCTGGCCGCCCCTTGGCCGTATTCACTTTCCCGTCACTGACTGTCCTTATTAGCCTAAAATCCGCATTTTCTAATGGCCTGTTACCGAAATAATATCTAAGGGCTGCACTTGGCGGCCAATACTTGACCGCCTTCACTTGCCCGTCAGTAGCTGCCAGTATTGACCCAATGCTACATAAAATTAATGGCCTAAAAATGGGTGTCAAGTTGGTGCGAATTCGGATTTTTGCTATAATTAAAAAAAATAATTAGAACGTTTAAATGAAAGTAAATTTATGGTTAATAAAATTAACATAAACTTATAAGCTCATTCTAAGGCGTTCCTTCTTTCCGCCTTCCCTGTCCAGCACTCCTGACAACCATTTTCCGGTTTTCGCAAGCACATCCTTAAAATTCACTTGCAAAAAGTGGCATAAAGCAGCTGCAACATAAAATTAAATTAAAATGAAGAATTTAATTATTTTTAAAAAAGAATTTATAATTCGATGTATTTTTATCTTATAAATAAATCAACTTTAAAATTAGATGGTAAACAAACTACAAGATTAAAAAAAGTTTTGTTTGATGAAGAGAAGTTGTCAAATTGGAAATATATTAGATATATGACATATAATGAAAATATTTTAAAATATACTTTAGGGTTTCGTTTTTATACATACATACCTGCCATACATTGGTAGGTGTAAGTTTCACCGAAATTGTCTTTCCCGACGCCTTTTACTTTTCGTTCAGTTGCAGTGTACCTATTGAAGTTGGATTTATTTTCCCATGAAACAAGGCATGCAATTTCGGATACCTCCTAAAACGGATGTGGATCCTTGAAGCAAGCACTGGATCAAGGATTTCTGAAAAAAATATTGTTATTATTATCATTATATTCTCTAGCTCTAATTAATTATGCATTTTCTTATTATCTTATTTAATTTTAAATTGAAAGTCCTTTACACTTACAAAAGCGCTTCAGTTGAAAAAAATTAATTTTAAGCCAAAAAAGAGACGAATTTTCAATGAAATAGTTCAATTTTCCACTAAAGAGATAAATCTTCAACCAAAAAGATAAATTTTTAATAAAGCAGTACGACTTTCAACGAAATAGTTTCATTTTCAACAAAATAATTAAATTTATAAATTAAATAGTAGAACTTTTCACTAAAACAAAAATTTTAAGGTAAAATCGCGAAAAAGGGGAAAATTCTTGAAAACAGGAGAAAAAACAGATATTCT
>JAAAKG020194009.1:0-22902 GCA_010014905.2 Druon quercuslanigerum
TTTAGGAAAGGTATTGGTTTTGGTTAAAATTTGCCCCCCCCCCCCCCCCGATTTTTGTCAAATGTCGACGTTTTGTGACCCCCTGAACCCGAAAAACAGGTTTTTACGAATGTGTCTGTCTGTATGTCTTTATGTATGTATGTATGTCTATATGTATGCCTGGCTGTGAGCACGAGCACTTTCGAAAAAATCAACAGATTAAATTGGCACAAGCACGCTCAAACTCGCGAGGAAAACGAGCGACGCGCGACGCGCGCGATGAGAATGTACCTGCTGGGCGGGCTGCTTTTTCGAATTGCTTTCCCACGCCGTTCTAAACGTTGAAAATCTAGGTGGCAAGATGTACAATAATTTGCATATAACGCCATTATCAATTGGCTTTTCTTCAGCATCTGTAAGTCTTCTGATGATGTTTTCAAGTTCTTCGATTTTCAACGCGATGGACTAACCATCTTTTATTTTAAACGCATAAAATTGTGACCACGCACTCATCACCGCGTCCTTGTTTCATTCAGCATATGGGGCTGAACTGCCCCAACTTTAAAAGCCATCTCTTCTGATTGCATTCAAATTTTTAGAGTATTTTCAAATGGTCATAACTTTCTTTCTACAAATGAAAATTAAATTTTTTATGAGACATTCATTAATTGTTTTTCATGCTCTTTCATCCTGTGAAATCTATTGTTCTTAATTTTTTAATTTACATAAACAAATTACCATTTAAAATGTTTATTTAACATTTTCTACTCTTCGGGAAATTTTTATTTTTTTAAAAGTTTTTTTAAACGAAAGCCTAATTTTTTCCGATAAAAATGTTGTTTGGCATTTTGGGACGGAAAACAGTTATGTAGTTAAGCGAAGATGTCGGAACAAACTTTTCATTGGTAGAGAAACTTTCAAAAAATTAATTTTAGCGGTTCTCAATGCATCGAAAACTTTTGAATACAGTTATAAACAAATTAGGGAACACAAGTATTTTTTAAGAGAGCGTTCTTCCCTCGCCCCTCCGTAGTCTTTTTTTAGGTTTTTCTGTGTATTTTCATCATTATCGTTACATAAAACAGACTCGTGAAAGGTTTAAATCAATTAACAGTAATTAAAACTATTCATATAAACAAATTATTTAGGATTTGTTCTTTCTTTGGCTGTTTTAAACTTGGTCTCGTGTAGAGCCAAGAAACGAAAGACTTCTACGTAAATAGATTTTAATTTGTTTCTCATGTTGTACCAAGAAACAAAAGGCAATCACATAGACTGTCATTTGTTCCTTGACCTCAAGCAAAACGTTGCACTGCTTTACCCTACTCTGACATCAGTCTTCTGAAAGGTAAAAGCAGCCAACCTGTAGTGTTTAGAATTTTCCTGTATGTGTTTTCTGTAATTTCTTGTCTTTCGTTTTTGTTTCTTAGTTGTATATATTTATAAATTGTTTATCCTTTTTTCGGTGGATTTTGTTCATTTAGTTTAGGTTATCAGTTCGTTTTCAAGTCTTTTTGCGAATCGCAGCTTTCGAAGCAATGTGAGATCCCTAAAGACTTTTAATAGTCATCTAGCGCTGACCATATCTTCGATGAAAAGTTTCCGCAGCAGATGTGCAAACTCTTTCCGCAAGAAGAAACATGTAATAGAAGTTGAGCTGAGGCTTCTAGCGGAAAATCAGCAAATAGTGTTTCCTGATTTGCCGAAAGGCAGTAAACTATATGGTGCTTGTAGAAAAGAATGTAGAACTGTCAATTTATAGCTAACCAGAGTTATAGAAGAGCCTGGTATTAATGTAGAGGAAGAGATAAACTAGGACACAGATTTTTGCTTGCCGATGAGAAATGGAAAAGTAGAATGCAATGATGAAAATTATTTAGCGGGTCTCGAAGTCCTGAATCAAATAAAATAAAATTAGAGCGGGAGGGCGCTACATATTCAGGAAAGATTTGTCTACTGACCTTTGCGCCTAAGTCTTGGAGTCTCAGGTAAATCTTGTAAGAATTCGGTGCATCTTAACGTGAAGCCAGAAAAGCAAAAGAGTTAGTTGCTGGAAGTAGAACTTTGACTTTTCCGGAAGCCAAGCGTGGACAAAAAGTGGCAAAAGAAACTGAAGATTTGGTAATAAACTTGTACAAAGATGACAAGAATAGTCGACAGATACCAGGTAAAAAAGATTTCATCTGTCAAAAAGCCAGACGGTACTTGTAAGCAAGTACAAAAGAGACTGATTCTGTGCAATCTTTCAGAAGAACATGCCAGATTTCTAACCCTACATGAAAATGCCAAGATTGGATTTTGGAAATTCATACAACTGAGACCAAACCATTGTGTTTTAGCTGCAGGAAGTGGAACTCACAATGTTTGTGTCTGCGTTTATCTTGAAAACGGAAAGTTAATGTTGAATGCCATTTGTATTAAACATTTAACTAAGTAAACTGACAGACAATTGGCAAATTATCATGACTGCCTTGAACAAATCATGTGCAGTGAACCTACTAACGCTTGTTATTTTAGCGAATGCAAATCTTGTCCTGACATTGAAAATTTTAAACCTTACTGATATATTGGACCTGAATATTTTTGACACAGTGACATATTAAGTTTGGCAGCAAACTGATAGAAGCACTTTGAAGACCAAAATATCAGACGCTGATGCTTTCGTAGAAGCTCTCTGCACTAAACTTAAAAACCTGAAACCTCACGCATTTTATGCGAAACAACAATGTTTGTTTCTAAAACACCTTAAAGTTATACTAAAGAGGGAGGGTTCTTAATTTTGCTTGACTTTGATGAGAAAATTATGCTTTCATTATTCAAAATGCTACACAATCTTCCCATTGGAATAATAATCAAGCAGCTATATTTACAGTAGTTATTTTTTACAAAGATGAAAACAAACTGAAGCATTTCAGCATGGCAATCATCTCAGATTGTTTAAGTAATGACATTGTAGCCGTGTAAAGATTTCAAAAGCTCATTTATGAGTATCTCAAGAAGAAATTAAGCGTTGTTAACAAAATGAAGTATATGGCAGACGGAGCTGCGCAGCATTTTAAAAATAAACATGGCTTTATAAATCTTTTAAATGGCATAAGCGCTTGGATTGGTGGAAATTTAAAGACTTGCGACAACATCTAGCTTGCAGCGCTCGCGCATCATCCAATTCTAACTGCGATTGAGTTATTCGAATAAGCTAAGAATAATTTAAAGGAAACAGTAATTCTTTTTAGTTCGAAAGAAGATCACATAGAGATGACCGAAAAACTAGAAACTAGATTCACTGAAGCAATTACAATTCTCGGCACTCTAAAATAACATGCATTTATTCCAAATTTGAACGGACAATTGCAACTGAGAAAAAATTCATTCACAACAGAACATCATCCTTTTCCCAACACAGTCAGAAAGCCTCAAGCTCAGAGAAGCAAACCTTGCGCGAAAAAAAGACGAACAACCCCGGTAGAACAGGCCAACCTGTCCGAGCGCCCGAGGAAGGGTTTCGCTCAGATGTCTTCGCATAACCACATAACTATTTTCTGTCCCAAAATGCGAAACAACATTTTTATCCGATAAAAGTCAAGCTTTCGTTCAAAAATACTTTTAAAAAATGAAAACTGCCCGAAGAGTAGAAAATGTTAAATAAACATTTAACATAACAATTTGTTTATGAGAATTTAAAAGAAAATTAACAATATGTTTCACAGAATGAAAGAACATGAAAACTACTTCAAAAATTATTAATAGAAAATTCTATTTTCATTTTTACCAAGAATGTTATCACCATTTGAAAATTCCCGTTTTGCCCAGGGGATGCAAATCTCACTGCCTGTAGTTCAAGGAGGGATGTTAGTGAAAGTTTATAAATAAGTAAGTATACTACTATCATATAGGCAAACAAACTCTGAAGATTTAAAGGCAATGATTCAGAAAATCGCTGCACTTACTGAATACACAGAAAGTACAATACATTGATCTGTTAGTCCCTCGCTTTGTCACTAGATATGTTTATTTTCTTAACACACGCGTCTAAGCGTTTATATTCCCATAACTCATTAAACAGTTTATTATATTAATGAATAAACGATGTTTAGTAGAAACTAATATTTATTTAAAAAAGCCAACATTGAGGTTCATTACACAGAGAATACAAATGCTAGTTTAACGTGGCGGTTACGACTAACTGTCGAACCAACGAGTGCAGCCCTTACAGGCCGAATAGGCTAGTAAATAGTCGTTGTATCACTCACGCATACCCACAGATGAACATACAAATTATAGAAAGGTTTTTCAGTTAAAAAACGCCCAAAACCGTGAAATCCATGTATCTCGTGAACTCCTGGTACTACTTGAATTCCGATAATTCCTTGGATTATATGAATTCGTTAATTCTTTTGAAATCCTTGAATTTCGGAAATTTCTTAAATTTCCTGAATTTCTCAAATTTTGGGTACGCTTGGATTTTCTTGAGTATACGCACAATTGTGCATGTCTATATGTCGACGTGCACAGATGGTACCCTACCAACGCTTCACTTGCGCAGATGGGAGTCTCCTAACTGTGCACGTCGAAATTGAGACGTGCACAGATGGCCTGGTGTACAGTTGTGCTTGTGCCTGTGACTTCGTGGATAACTGTCCGTCCTCCTTTTTAATCCAACACTGCAGTCTTGGAAGCCGGGTTGTCACGAGTTTAATTTACAAAGCTTGGCTGAATGTGTATTCAGAAAGCTTCTCTTCTCTCTGTTAGTTCACTATCCCACAGATACCTACAGTTTATAGTTAACCCCATAGTACAGTCGCTACAGACCCTAGCAGTTGATGTGAATATCAATATTCAACTACCTTTATGCTCTCTAAGTTGAACATAAGTTTTCTTTCCTCTTCTATTTGTCATTGAATTACATTTCATAGCTGTTTACTCGCTTTTTTTTATTAAAAAAATGAGATAGCACCCTGTGATTCTATGATTGTATGATATCGCATCTAAGTAAGACTGCTCAATACAGCAAAATGGTACTTGGAGTGCCTGGAATTATATCTCGATTTGTCAGTTATCTTTTAGAGTATTAACAGTATGTGATGGATAATTTTCAAAGATTTCTATAGTGAAGAAGAAAAGCATGTAGCATGTACCATCGCCACCGTGAAGGATCAAAGGAAACCGTTTGATTCGCTATGCAGGTTTTCTTTCCCACCGAAGGAGGTCGAAGACAAATGCCGTTTGCATCGAAGACATTAAGAGCCAATGTAAACGGACGCTATTACCGGGATAGCTCGTGGCACGGCATACCTACCAGGGCCTCCTTTCCTGCCGCCCTCCGCAGTTTCTTCCTTGCGGAAATTCCAGCTTTTGCATATCAAGGCGCCGCCACCGTTTAGCTGCTATTACCTCCTCAGTGAGCCAATCTGTTTAGCTACCTTAATTCTTGCAGCAAACGCAAAGACTCTTGAATCACCCTTGCGGGAGATCGATTACTCACGATCAACGCGATCAATGATGTAAAGTAGGTGCAAGCTTGAAGCTATTCTTCCGCGTTTACTAGATTACCATTTCTATTGCCAACTTTCCTAATTGAATTTTAACATTGAATATCCTTAATTAATTGTCTTTGTATATATATATAGTTTAAATTTTTGCAACTAAGTTTATTAAATAGCGACAGGAAATAAAACTCGATAAGAAATATATGTATAGGTATAAGCAAACCAGTCAGAGAGGGAAAGCGAAACTTTATACAAATAAACGTTTATTGTGCATATTCTGAATTAATGGCCGAACCCCAGACAAGTACAAATCAGTTTACAAGATCGTATACAACTCAAGTTGTCTACTATTTAAGCTACAGTCTCTGACAGAGCCTAGAAATTTCAAAAGAACAAATATTTATCAATAGAAATAATAATATTGCAAACACGAAAACACACAAAGACTCTTGAATTGCGGTTGGCAGACATCGATTACTCATGTTTTACGCGATTGATGACGCAAAGTAATAGGTGCAAGCTTGAAGATATTTTTCCGAATAGCCAGGCTCAAATTTAATATACATTCTCTTACTAAGTGCACAATTTTCGAAGGTAGAAACATTTTTAATACAAAAAATGATATACTTCCCGAAAATAGTGATGTTTTTGGAATTCTATATATCGAAGGAACTGATGAAATGTAGGTTTATAAAGAATTAAAGATAGCCAGGGAACTCAAAACTATTCAGAGAAAGTCAGAGAATTTGAGAGAAAAGTCGAAAGAGGCAAGACATTTTCGATAAACTATACTTGAAGTTTTGGGGTGATTTGCAAATTACGTCTGACGTTTACCTTTCGATTCATCCGATTTACGATCTCCCGTCACTTTGGTTAAACCGAGAGTCAGGTACTTGTTTGAAAGTAGAACTAATTTGGTCAAAATTCATTTTTTATCGATGATTTATGATTTTAGTTCAAAACACTGTTTCTTTGCTTGAAAATGGAACTATTTTGTTAACATCTTTTTTAAATTTTCTAACTAAAAATGTAACTATCCTATTTTTGTTGTAAAATTTAACTGATTTAGATGAAAATTCATCTGTTTTGTTGAAAATTTGTTTTTATGGTAAAATAACGTTCTTTTTGTAAAAATATTATCGCTGATTTTGAAAATTCATTTACTTGTATGAAAATTTAACTATTTTGTTAAAAAAAAATTTTTATGCACAAAATTTGAATTGGTTGATCTATCCTATTTTTTGCTGAAAAATTACATTTTTTAGCAAATTAATCTTACAAGTTGCACTTTTATCTTCTTTGTTAAAAATATAAATATTCCATTTTGGTTAACAAATTATTTACTTTTGCTGAGAATTCATGTGTTTTGTTAAAACTTTATCTTGCGAGGTCAAAATTAAATCTTCTCTGTTGAGTAGTTATATATTTGGTGGACAATGTAATTCATTGTTTAAAACGTTTTTGTCTGTTCGATGAATTATAACTTCAATTGCAAATTTATTTCTTCAGCAAAGAATTGAACTATTATGTTGAAAAAATCTTTTTTGTTTGAAAATTTAGCTTGTTCAGTATATAATTCTACTACTTGGTTAAAAATTCGTCTTGTTGGTAAAAATCTATCTTTTTGTGTTAAAAACTTAACTGTTTGGTTTAAAATGTATGTCGTTTATTGAAGATTTTTCTTTAAGGGGGGAATATTATCTTCTTAATTCAAAATTTGCTTTCTTTTGGTTGAAAATATGTTTTTAAACTTAAAGTCGATCTTTTTAGGTGAAAGTTCATGTATTTTGTAGAAAATGTATCTTTCTCGTTAGAAAATTAATTTTTTTGGTTGAAAATTCATCTTTTTTGTTGACAGGTCAAACACTTGGTTAAACTTCTTATCTATTTTGTTGAAAACGCAATGCATCTAAGTATTGATATATCTGGATTTATTATTAATTTTAGTATCAATGTTTTTACGCAAGATCTTTCAATTTTTCCTTCCCAATATATAAAGAAGCAACATTGTACCAAACTCAACTAAAATTATTTGAAATAATTCTAGAAACAAACTTCTTTATTACCATTATTGATCTCCTACACTCAAAAAACATGTTGTCTCAAAAAAAGCGCTTCGTCCTCTTGTGTAGCTTTTCTTGAATCACATGAATATCTTTCTTATATTAACTGAATTGTTTTACTGCATGATTAAATAAATATTGTCGCGAAAGGATAATGTTTTCTGCAAAACGATTATTTCTAAGAAAAATGTAAGTCTTCTTAACCTTCAATTTAAGAGCAAATATTATTTATTTCAAGAGAAAATCTTTTGACGCAGGAGAACATTTTTCTGAGTGGCGGTGTAAGGCTGTTTTTATAACTGAAGGAAAGATTTATAGCGTTTATGGAAAATAAAGTAATTGGTAAGGAAAATGTCAAGGATTTCGAAATTTAGATTTTGTAACAATTCTCCATCCCTACTGACTATATTTGAGTAGTGACAACCAAACTTTATGCGATAAGCCTAATCGCAGAAAGCCTCACAATCTTCATGAATTATGAATTTTTACACCAAATAAGTTTATTGAGAAGAAAAATTGATAAGTTATAATGAGTGATCCTTAAATTCCTTTCAGAGGCATTGTGCAATAACGCTCTTCGCATATGCCTCTGCCAAAAAAAGACTTTTCAAAAAGCACACATAAATAAAATCGTAATAAAAGAAATCTTTTTTAATATTGCTAATTAGTTATTAAGTAATGAAAGTTTTGAATGAATCATTTTGAGCTTACGCCAATGATTTCGACGCCAGTGCTAACAAGCGAGAGTGCTCTCGGCTCTTGGGGACTAGCTTCCGATCTGGCCAGAACTCACCACTGCTAATTGCTCGTTAAGAGAGAAAGAGAGGTTCTCTATCGCGTTACACCGGTTAGACACCATGTACCGATTGGAGAGATCTTGTAACCAAGCTCTTCGATACCAGAAGAATAGACGACGCCTTTGGGTGCCATTATTAGAAACGGCCATAAAATTTGCAGAATCAGCGCAGGTTCTAATTTTATATTTATCCATTAACACATAGAGGATTGGCTTAAAAAGGCGCCCTGCTGGCTACTTTAGGTAAGGGAAGTAACCTGTGATGAAGCGATCACTGAATTACCATAAGGAGACAGGCGCTGGTGCCGGCTAACTAAGTTGCAAGTTGGAACCAAGCTGCAACATTGGTGATGGTCGTTAGTGGCGTTATACTAAGCGCAAGAAATCCCATAAAGTCCGACGACCAACATCACCGTAGCATGGGATTACGATAATTCTTATAGTATATACTATTTACCAATTTCCTGCCTTCGATTTATTATCAGTATTTCTCCCACTTTGACTGTTATTTCCCTCCTGAGGCTAGGATTGATGAGTCCTGTGGGGATTTAACAGTTCTGGTTATATATATTAGAGACCTTGTGATGTTGTAGCTTCATGATTCGAGCAATCGCATTAATGATAGAAATATAGTTTAAAATGTATTATTGCACATTAGGTAGCTGTAACTCTTGATTTATTAATGGAATTTTCAGTTCTAAAAATTATATCTCAAAGTTGAGAATATGACACCTGAATACATATGGAATTGAAAAATAATATTGAGAGGTGATTATTTTTTACTAAATCAACATTCATCTTTACTGTGTAATGCCTATTTCGTTACGGTTTCTTACTTAATTTTGAGAAATGCATAGTTTCATCCCAAACTGGTTAGACAATAAGGAAGAAAAACTACGACTTTATCGTTAATGTTATATAATTAAGCCATTTTTGCTATCGGGGTACGCGTGATTCATTCGGAAAGGAAGTGAGTAATGTGGAGAGAGGTTATAGAATTTTAGGCTGGCCTAGAATTCACGTTTTATTGATTTAAACAACACGTTTGATCCGCAACATTGCTCCGACGCAGTTTGCTGATCAATTTTTTTGAACGATAACCCCAATTGAAGAGCCTCATAAAGTCATCATATGAGGCTCTTATACCGAACCATTAGTATCCAAGGTCTTTTGTTTTAGGTGCCATTAACTCCACTGATACTCTTTTTATAAACTATTTGTCGCCACACTTTTCTGTCCAGGCATGCTTCTCTAGATTCCTTTACGTCCATGCATTTTAACATGCAAGCTCTTGTGTTTCTATGGCTTCTTATGCCTTTTAGAATAATTCACTTAATCTTGATACACTTGTTTCGTTATTCGTTCATATTTCAATTTCTCAACATGCTCAAATTATCTTAACCATTTCGTTCATATGTGTATGTCTCCTCGACACCACATTCTTTAAGGATTATCTCGTTGCTCACTTTTTTCATCAGTGTTTTGTCGGGTATCACACTTAGGAATTTCATGTTAATCGTGATAATTTTACTCTTATTCTTTTCCCGATAGGTCCACGTCTCGCAACTGTATAATATAGTCGGTATAAAACATAGAATTATGTATTGCCTAATTAGCATTATTTAATATATTTTTTCTACTCAGGATGCGCCCGGCTCAACCGATAAGCTTCTTGCTTTGGTTTATGCGTCTATATAATTCCCCATCTATCTTTCCGTCACTTGTGAATAGGCTACCAAGACGTACGTTCTCATTAATATGTTCTATATTCTCTTATCTTTTTGGAAAATTTTGCATATTTTTTTCTCACCTTTTCCGTCTTCTTCATACTTGCGTCCGGTTTGATCGACAATCTTTACAAGGCATCGAGTGACTCTGTAATAACACGTACCCTCACTATCTCGAGATCCACATCATCTTCGCCGAGGGTGTGCCATTCTTAGACAATTGTCCATGAATATAATATAAAGCCATGAATATCCTTGTCTAACACCATGCATAATAGCAATCCTGTCTCTCAGTTCCCCATTTAATCTAACGCTCACTTTGCTACCAGCTAAGATTGTTTTTATTGCCTGCAGGGGCCATCCAATGATATACTCTTTCAGAAATTCCCTACGTGATCTTCCTGTCACAAAATCCGCTTTGAACTTCTCCCAACTTGATACATCAAATTATAAATTCGCATTTCTACGTTAATACTGTCTACACCAGCAGCCTTCCCATATTTAAGTTCTTAATTATATCCCTAACATCAGTGGCACAGACTTTTTAAATTGGGTTTTCTAAGGCATCGGGTTCTATATCGCAGTTCTATATATATATATATATATATATATATATATACGTATACCTTATAGTGTTTGCTTTATAACTACAGTGGATTAAGTAGAACAGAATTTGAACCCCGATACATACAGCTTGACTATCTAGAAATTAAGTTGGAAGATAAACTATTTTCTCTGGATGTGATTTACATAATACGAGACAATTAGGCAAATATAACTAAACGTTTTTGAGAAAGATAACATTTCAATAGTAGACGTATTTTTCTATTAAGATACACTGACGGGAGACCTCTTCTCTGATTACTGAAAAAGTTCACTTAATTTAGATTATGTCCAAGCTGAAATTGGTACACTTTAAAGGGTTGAATGCTTTCAAAATTCTGTACAAAATGAGCCCAGGATAAAGCCAATTTGCCTATTTTTTAAGTAGGTATTGAAAAAGTAGAGTAAATTTTAATGTTTTCTTACATTTTCAATAACTGCCGCAATTATTAATATTTCTTAATGTTCTTTGGTCCTCTTTAAAGCTATTTTCCGCATTATTGCAGCAGCTTATAAGCGTAAATCTAGAAAAATTTCTAAGCGTATGGCGAGAACCTAAGCTATTTTTCCACATTTTCTCGAGAGCTTTATGAGCGTAATTCTAAAATAAATTTCTATCTCAGTACAAGACCTTAAAGTTGTTCTATGATAATAAGCTGCTGTGATACTGTGGATAAATAGCTTTAAAATGAAGACAAGAATATTAAAAAATATTGATTATTGCGGAAGTTATTTAAAATGTAAGAAAACATAGAAATTTACATTATTTTTTAAATATCTACTTAAAAAATTGACAAATTGGCTTCATCCAGGGCTGATTTTGTACAGAATTTTGAGAGTATTCAACCCTTTAAAGAGAACAAATTTCAGCTCTGACGTAATCGAAATTAAGTAAACTTTTTTAGTCATCAAGAAAGAGGTGTCCTAAAAATTCTGACCGACAGTGTTCATGTAAAAATTGGAAGCTTGGCAATTGTTTCAATACAAACTGTTCTTTTTTCTTATAATTTTGTTTCGAATTATTAATGTACAGGTTCGAAATGAAAAAAATATTATAATTGGACATTTTCACAGAAAGCTATTTTCTGTACATTTTGTTCAAGGTCTTCTCTTGGACAACTACCTAACTCCGTCGTTTCATTATCCTTTTGTAGAAATCAAAAAATGCGACATACTTCTACGTTGATGAAATTTTTCGGTATTCAACATGAGTATACTTCACAGAAGAAACTACTGTATGTATGTATTGTAGTAGTTTTTGTAAATCTGTAGATGATTAGTAATTCATATTTTTGCATTTAGGTTTCACACATGTAAATTGTTACGGAATATGATAGATATTTTATGAATATCCATCCTCAAACACGGATTTATACATTAGGTAATCTAGATTAACGCTTTCACCATCTATACCACTTTAACTTTTGATCATTTGAATGCTAATTTTTCTCCTTCTTTGGTCAGTTTAATATTTCAATTCAGAAATGAATGAAAGATTTGATTCTCAACATCATAATATTGCAATGGAAATATGCTTTCTTTTTCTTTGGTAGCACTTCTGAACAAAATATAAAGACACTGTTGAAACCTAAAGAACTCTGAAGAGCAGAACCGAGTGAAGAATAAACGACACATCAGTCCGTATAACATAAATGCTTCTAGCTCGGAGAAACACTCATCTACTGTCGGATTGAATAAAACATGCATTTGATGTGTTATGCGATGGAACAAACGAGTGGCAGGATGTAAATAACCGGGCTTCCTCTTTTTCTTTCTTGCCGCCGCATCGTCTCTCGATATCGCCGTTTAACCGGCAAATCTGGCGAGCGAGCGACTACGTAACGCCGAATATGGACGAAGGGCCCATTCCGGGGTTCACGGGGCCCCCGAAAACGAGGCAGGGAACATCACTAAAGTGTCAGCCGCATCACAATTCGCGATGGAAAGCCGCGTGCTTGTTAGCGAGCAGCCGCGCCCGCGGCCTTATACAAAAAGCGAAAGCGCTTCTCTCTTGGGCGAGTAGTGCGAACGCACAAAAAAGCAAAAAAAGAGGTTTTAGCTTCAGCGCGGTGAGTACGCGCGCGGAACAACCGCTCAGGGGAGAGATCAGTTGCTGGGAACAAGGAAAGGTCCATCGAGCCGGTTGGGCCTTGTGTATTCCTATCCATTCCGGATTTAAACCAGGCGACGCTCTCTTCCATCTCACTCCGGATATGGCTCTCTCCCTACTTCCCTCTTGCTCCTTCACTCAGTTTCTTGTCGCATTTCTTATTTCTCTTTTTCCTATACTACTCTCATCCCTTCAATCTTTCCCTCTCTGTCTCTTCCTCCTGGTGGAGAACTCAGAGGACTATAGGCGAATCTCAATCGTTCTTTGGTCAAAGCCGACAGCTCCTCGCTTCTCCGATGTTTCGATACAAATTACATGAAGAGGGACACGGACGGAACGATGCGATGGACGAACGACGAACGTCGGCTTGGACGGCGAGGACGAGGAAGAAGATCATATACGCGAGAAGAGAATTCTCTTCCTATTCTCTTTGTCTTTGTCACTCCCTTCCTTTGGTCCGCCCGGCTCAGGGAGTGGAAACTGATGTTATCATTAAAGTGACCCAAGTTTTTGCGACCTACTACTGCTTTTTTTGACTTTTTAGTTTGCAATGTTTTTCGGGGAGATTTTCTGAAGAGCTGGTATGAAACAATCTTTAAAATCTTCGTATAAAGGTTGCAATATTATTCATTCCCGACAAATTAGTAAGACATCCAAGAAAGTGAGACTTAGTAAACTGGTGAAATAAGAACTGAGAATTGAATCCATTTCCAATTAGGTAGGTTCTAAAGTTCTACACTTCATTTCGCAGAATCTCTCAGCAACTAATCATGTAGCTTTTAAAAGGAAATTACTCTTTTTAAAAAGCTGCCTTAAAATTGGACAGTTTTAGATTTAATTCAGATATTAGAACGTCCTCGTTCAACATCTACCGATAAATTGGAAAAAAATCCAAAATGCGAAAGTGTCGACGATTTGTTTGAAAACAGAAAAAGTTGATTGTCAAAAAAAAAAACTTGTTTTTTATTGATGCGAGAATAGCGGTGTATTTTAAAAACTCGTAACTACTGTGTAGATGCATTATTGACGATTGATTCCCTCCAATTTTTTCGTTTTCTGGTAGCCGAAATTTCATTTTCTTTTTCAAATTCGTCAACATTAACCAGCGTCTCAGGCTTTTAAATGAACATGGGATTGTGAAATAGGAAAAGTTCAGTTTTTGAAAAAATGTAAACTTGTTATTAACTTCTTGTGAATTGAAGCAAACTCACGTTTCAAGGAGGATTCAAGGAATAATTTTCAACAAATAACTTTTAATGTTACCCCCTAACTACTTGTATTAAGTAAGGTTCATTCTATAGACGGTATTTTTTGGAATTTTTAAGATTTTTTAACTAATTCTAAATTTTTTAAATTAATTATTATTAGTTTTACAAATTTGTTTATCCCGTAAATCGTAGAGTTATTATTTTTTGGGACAAATAATACAGTTTATGAATGCCAAGAACAATATTTCTTGTTTAACATATTTAAAAATTATTGAAAAAACTTTATTTATTTAAACAATTTTGGCCCACCAGTAAATCTTGAAAATTGACTATTTGTTTGAAATATTGACGCAGTTCATAAATGTTAACAGTGGTATTTTTGTTGATAGATCTTTTGGAATTACTTTAACAATTTATATTTGCTGAAACAATTTTGTCCCTCTGTGAGTCTTAAAAAGTTACTATTTTTTAAGTTAATGAGGCAATTAATGATTCTTAATAGTAATATGACTCAGTGAGGGGATATATTGAGCCTCGATGAAAATAATCGTTTATAATATTGGATGTTAATTTTAGCTTGAGGGTCAGGATAAAAAATTCAATTACTTTTTTATTGGACCAAACGTTTTTTAAACTTTTATATAATCCCATAGTTATCACTTCATTTTTTTGTGATAAAAATTTTATTTATTGCTTATAACACGTAAATTCACTTAACTATCATGAGAACAAGACATTTCGTATTTTTTAATTAGAATCTGGTTCAGATCTCTTACACTATGTCGCTTATTATTCAGTATTTTGTTATCTCAAAATGTATACACCAATTGTTAAAGTAAAAATAATTTTGTTTGGAAAAGTTTTTCAGATACGTTATGGTTACATATTTTTTCATATCTAACTTGTAACAATTCGATGAAAATAAAATTTACAAACTGTTATTTTGCATTTTTTCGGGCACTTTTCAGGCACAATAAAATGTGTTTAGAGGCTCATGATTACATTATAATAAGTTATTAATAAGTTAATAGATTAATAATAGGTTGACTATTAAAAAAAATGAATTTCTTTTACCGGAAAAGGAACGAATTTAGAAGGAATAATCACCAAAAATTTAATTTCATTAAGTATATACTTGGACCAGCTTAATAAGCCCAGGAGTTGCACGGTTTTTTTTTAACACATCGCGTAAGTTACTCCAGTCTGTTTAGCGGCTATCGAATTTTGTTTGAATTCGGCCGGCAATAAGGAAACATCCCGTAAGTTTAATGTGGTTAAACCAATTTAATGGCCAGGAGATTTTTTTCATAAAATCGATTTCTCTGTTTTCTTGTAAATAACGAAAGATACAATAAAAATTGTATACAAAAGTTTGCATACCTAGAAGAGTTTTACCAAAATGCCTCTTTCTCTTTTGTAAAATATTGCATTCTTTAAGAGAAAATATTGAAAATTACATTTTCAGAACAAAATATTCTTCCAGCTTACACAATGGTTGAGTCCATATAAAGCAGATAGGATCTCTTCCGTATATAAGCAGACATAGAACCTACTTTAGCCCTACCTAACACGCCATGTATATTTTTAAATCCCGTTGGGCCTACCTTAGCTCTATTCAGAACCTCCTAAAATTCTCAAACTGATGTTTGCAAGCAATCTATAAAACATCAAAATTCTCGGTGAACTTAAAAAATTTTTTAAACACCTCTCTATAGACTGTATACCCCTCGAGGTCCCCGTTTAGATATCTTAGTAAAAACATAGTAAACATAGTAAAACCACTTATGGATAATAAGGCAGAGTAATTTATAAATTTTTGACGTTAAATATTTAAACGTGCATTCAGAAAAAAATAAAAATGACTAATTGTATGTAAAATTAATAATTTCATTATCAAATTTATTTTTTTAATACTTTAATATCTTTGATAGTATGATTTTTTTCTCCGCGAGGCCATTTCCATTGCTTTAACCTTTCTTGTCGCCTAGAAAAGGTTTTTCTCTTAAAATGAAATTTTCTAGTTTTTGTCGTAAACGATGCACCGTACTTGAACGTCTTTCTTAATAAGACCAAATAAACTGAAAAACTATATGATTCTCAAAAACAAATTGGTGCTTTTTTAGAATAAATTATCAAAAACAAAATACTCGTATTTTTGGCAAATATTTATATTTATCAAATTGAAAAAAAATATTGCATAACTCTTTCTTTAAAAAAAATACTTCATCGCTAATAAATTCAGCTGCTTCAAGTATATTACCTACCTGCATTAAAGTTGATTCAATCTGACGCAACACAGATGTTTTTAGCTAAACGCAGAGGGAACCCCGGGACCTTTACGTTTATAATTGTATTTAAAGAAAATAATAAGAGATATATTTATTTTGTTATTGCTAGACTCACGCTATTATATTTTCATATTCCAATACAATTATTATCAATGCATCAATCGCGTGTGTTTTAATTATATTTAATTTGTTGTGAATATCAAGATATTGCCCCGGAACTCAATAAAAAACTGGATACCAGTTATAATGATGCATGAGAATAGCAAAGAGCATTGGTCTTTGCACTATGGAATTTTTTTCTTTGCAATACTTGACCTACAGATAGTTGATTATTGTAGCAAAAAGAAAATTGTATTTAGTGAATACAATTTTGCAACAGCTTCTGATTTCGATTAATTATATTTTAAATAATATAATATTAAAGTTTCTTCTCACTTGAACAAATATTGAATTTAAATCTTTAACACGAAATAAGAGAGAAATAGAAATGTATTCTGCTGAATTAGCAATGCAAATAATTGGGGCAATAGCAATTTCTGACCTCTTAGGCACAGAGTATATAGCGAGATGATTATCACGTTTCACCTTAGTGGGTACGTAAACTACATTGGGTTGACTTGAAACCAAGTAGCCATTTCAAACTAATTATGACTTATTGTCAGAAATGTGTTATAAACACACAAATCGTATGTTCTTGCAAAATTAGAGTTTTCTTATGTTTCTAATGAATGTTATGAAGTATAAAGTTTCGTATTCTTTTGTCAATTATGATATTCATGGGTATTTTAATGAACATAATAGAGAAAAGAGTGAATTAGAACTTCTATTTTAATTTATCTCTCAAGGAAGTGGTGGTTCGTAAATTACTTCTACTACTGAAAACTATTATATTTTCTTCATTACATTATTTGTGTGAAAAAACTCGGGTCCAAGTTATTAAAACTAAGATGTATCTCTTGTCTAATGAGAAATTATTTATTATTATTTTCTGCAACTTATAATGAAAAAATGTATTGTCCTCCATGTATGAAGGTAGCAGAGGATACGACGTTTTCAGTAGAAAACGTAAGTTACGAGACGGCGCTGGAATATTCGAAGTGCTAATTTAAAGACTCCACCTGTTTTAATTTTAAAAGGAAGCTTGTCCATTATTTATATAAATATTCAAACATACGATTTCTTAATTGCTTTTGTTTCCTTCTAAAGGGTCAGGGAAGAATAAAAATTTTTCGAGTTTATATTTTTCTTCAAAGTCGTCTTAGATGTGAGCTTTGTTTAAATTTGGATTATATCTATAGGCTAAAAACCTTGGTTACCTAGATTTTAATTGAATAGACCCTTTTTTACTAAAAAGATGGATGATGCCGATCCATTAAATAAGATATCATGAGAATTGCCAAAAAATGAATTTGTAAACTTTACGAATTTTTGCCACAGTACTTGGCAGTAATGGCAGTCGGGAGTTATTAAATATACCTTAAAATATGAATTCCTCTTTATATAAATTTTCTTCACAAAAATCCTTAAGTATGCCTACAAAAAATGTATGATGAAAAAGTCGTATTTTAATGAGCTGCATCATTTATATGCTGCATAAGTTTTCACAATATATGCGTCTATCAAGGAAAATTAATTTTTCTTATAAAAACAGACTAATTCGCAATGAAGGACCTCAATGTATTATCCGTTTTTTTTCTTACGCGAGGTTCATTTTTAACACAAAGGGAACAAAAAATATACAGAAAAAAGGTGAAAAGCCTTGCAGGTAAAAGCCCTAGGGGCAATTTTGGCATGCATAAAACTGACGATCGGCAAGTGTGAAACTAGAGATAAAAAAATTTCGTTTTTCCCAACGCGATCTTCTTTTTTTGCATTGAGAGATTACTCCCTGAATGTTTACCTGTCACGTATTTTACCTTTTGTTTTCTGTGTAGAAAAGACAATTTTAGATTCAAACTTCCTTTTTTTAAATATAGCTCTGCGGCAAAATGAAGTTAGAACATGTACGAATTTGTAAATTTTTTTAAATCTATATAAGAGAAAAACTTCCCTAAATTTTAAAATATAACAATGTTTTAAGTATCGAATTTATTTGTACGTGTGAGAACAATCAGTTGGCGTATCAAACTGACCTGAATAGCCAAATAAAAGGATAAAATATAGAGATTTTTGGTTTATTTCTTGAATGTCTATATTGCCTATATTGGCTCCATATATTGGCATCACGTAAATTAAAAATCTTACAATTGGGGATTTATGAGCGTGGGGAGGGGGGGGGGGGGTTTATTTAAAAAGTAATTTTTTCGGTGCATGAATAGACTAATTTTAATTTAAAAAATGTATGTTAGAAGTAAGTGCGACTAAAAAGAATAAAATAGTTTTAAAAATCTGACAAAAAGTATCTTTTTAAAGTATCTTTTTTTAATTTTTCGAATTTTTTGTAAGTGGCGTTTTCAAGTGATACCTCCAATTCTCTGTCTATTTCAAAACATTTTTTTATGGCAGTAAGGTGGGTCTGATACGGGGCGAATGTTTATATGCTCATCTTGCTAATCGTGTTTTTCTTATTAATTTTGACGAGTTTTTAAGATTAAGAATTTAAAACCTGCACCCGTATCAGGCTTTAATTAATTTCACTGGAATTTTTCTGGAAAGTTGAAAAGGAGAAAAGAGAAATGAAAAATAATGTTTTTCGACAATGGTTTGACCAATTTTAATGAATAAATGAATCTATTAAACTATACAGAAATAAACTATATATGATATATACAAACTAAATAATATTACAGTGAATTGTAAATAGTCAAAAATGAATAGTAACTCGTAGAAAGTAATTGGTAAATGGTGACACGTGAAAAGCAAGATGAAAATATTAAATAATAAATAAAAAGGGGCAGTCGAAATTGCTTCTTCTATCTCTTGAAACTCCTTTTATATAACAAAATCATCATTTCTATCCCCTCAGACTTCTTGCAAAATCTAAAATCTCCTTATTCATCCCCTTACTTTCGCTTTGCAATTCAAGATCCTCTATTCAAACCTGCTGACTCATACATTACAAAAATTGATCATGCAAGAATTATGTAATGAACGCGCTCAAAGTACTTTGCAGAGTTTTTTAATAAGTATAATAAAATAAAAGTATCTTTACACGCAGCAGGGAGTCAAAATATTTCATAAATATATTTTCAGGAAATATATTCTAATGATAGATGTCGATTTAAATAGATAAAATATATGCTGAAGCTAAAGTTTAGTAGACAGTAATGCAGACTAAAGTACCATTTAAAAATTTAGAGCGGAGCTCAAAGAAATAAAACTTATTTATGAGCAATGCCTTATTAAAATGAAATACGGAGTTTGCACACGCACACACACTAGTGTGTAAAATAGGAACTATTCTTTTCCACCTGCCGATTACTCACTCCGCTTTTATATAGCTGTTTGTGTAGCGAAACCTCTTGGCGATCCTTGATAAACCACACTTCAATCGAACAAGAACAGGCATTGGCGAACGTAATAATGACGATCACGACCGCCTCGCCTTATCGATTCGACAAACCACGACAGTTGAGGGTGCACTCGTATTTAAACTCATATTTAATACTTGTCAAACGAAGCAGCATAATAGTAATTACTGCAATCAGCGATACTTCGTCGAACACATCAGACATAAATCAGCTCGTTTCAGCGAAGTAGATCTCTTATGTGACGAAACTAACGATGTAGAAAATTAAAAAAATACGAATAAAAATATGCTTAAAAATAGAGAAAAGAAAACCTCATCTGCCAATTCAATGAAGTATCATCGACGAAGGCGTTATTCTTTACGACGCCTAAAGGACATTCCACAACGTCCTCTGGTTCGTGCCCCGGCTTACAAAACACTGTTGTCGCCGAGATTGATACATTTTTAATGCGCGAATGCAAGAAGGAGAGGAACAGAATGAGAAGGTAAAAGAGGCAAAGGATGCGCGGATTCCAGAAACAGCGCGAGGGATGGATGGACAAAAAAAATAAAATAAAAATAAAGATAAAGAAAAAACAGAAATTGAAACTCGGAATCGCACCAGCCTCGTGGAGATCTGGCGAGGTGGAGGGAGCTAGCTGGGTTGGATCACCTGGAATTCTGGAGACGTGACTTTTTATTCTGGAGGAAGGAGGTGAAAGAATGAATGAGAGAGTGAAAGACGGAGAAAGAAAAAGAGGAAAAGGGACAGATAAACAGAGGCGGATGAGTCGCCAACTGAATATCCAATTACAGGTGTTCTGATTCTAATTGATGGCAAAAGACCGAGACTCGTAAAGCGATCTTGTTAACAGGACCAATTCTCGTATTTAATTAACCTTTTTCACACCCACTCACAGTGCCACACCTTGAAGGAAACCTAGTTTGAATTTTTTTAACACTTTTTCATTAGCGAATATTTCAATACATATAAATAAACTTTTAAGTACATGTAAAGAGAAACCCAATACGCCCGTTACACGCACGCCGCTTATTTTTTCCTCACACAATTTTGGAATTAAAATATATAATTAATATTGATACAAAATTTTTGTATTTCATAAAATCTATTTCTATGTAAAATAATATTAAATTGAAACAAGAACAATATTTTTTATAACTACTGAAAATTGATATCTTAGTTTTAGAATTAATATATATATACGATATTTCTGTAAACCAAATAGACTATAGGGGGATTAAAAAGAATTATTTTTGAATCTGAACATCCACACGAGTCTAAGTTGAACCTTTCACGTCTACACATTTTTAACAACGTAATTCGATATCGGATATGATTTAAAAGTCCCCCATTTATGCTTTTTCGCATTTTTATTGTTTTTTTTTGTTGTTTTTATTTTCTCAGTACATGTTGAAAATAGACATATGCACTTATTGTGTTTGTTAATTGGCACAACGTTTGACAAATCGTTATAGAGAAATATGGAACATGAAGATAAAATCATTATTTACCCTCAAGCTGATGGGATAGAAATAAGACTGAATTATATGAATTTTAAAAACATTGAGAAAATAAATACAAGAAAAAATCAATCAAATAGACAAAACTCAATTAGGGAATCCCTAATTCATACCTGATTTTGACATTTTTTTAAATTGGTAACCCCCAAGATACAACTTATGCTAATGTGCGTGTTCAGGTTAGAAAAGTATCGTTTGTTGTTCAATTAATTAAATCGCCCTAACAGATAATCAAATGATTACATTTTTATTTAAAAATACAAAATTTAAGACGAAACACAGTAATGTGTTCATAATAAGTAAGATATTATATATTGTGGTCGACTGCTCATTATGTAATAATAAATATCACGCATTTTTTGTAATAATAAAATAATACAAATATTTATTAGAGAAAAAAACCCTCACTAAATAATAACCATAATAAAATTTGAAACGATGCCACAAATATCTTGCTGTTGGGAAGAGTCGAAACAGAATAAACTAATTTTTTAAGTCCAGAGTTTTGGGAAAATCGTAAATGTTATTCTTTTCTGCACTTGTTGAGCAAGGGAGTAATTTCAGGAAGGAATTATAGATACATGAGATTGATCTAGAATTACCATGGTATTTATTAAGGTAACAGGTTCGTTCCGCAACTGCTCCGACCGAGATTGCTGAGCAGTCTCTCTAGCAATCACCCCAAGTGAAGAGCCTCAAAAAGCACTCATGTGAGTTTCCCCACTGGGACCCATTAGTATCCAAGATCTTTTTTCGGCTTTATTCTTTCTACTGACACTCTTTTCATTAGCTATTTGTCGCTATATATTTCTATCCTGGCATATTTCTCTAACTTCTTTTACGTTCATTTATTTTTTCATGCAATTCCCGTGTTTCTATGGCTTCTTATGCATGTCTCTTTAAATTAGAGTCTTTTTCGCACATTTGAATTTTACCTTAAAGGTCTACATAGATATTTTTAAATCCTGCAACTTCCTTTCTGTATCAGCGACTTGAATTTTTTTTAAAGGTTTTCGAAAGGCTATTTTTCACTCTTTTATTATATTTTATTGCCCCAAAAATTTAAAAACTCTTACGCATTTTTTAAAATTTAATTGTTCATTCAAATTTCTTTGCAATTTCGGGTATTTTTTAAAACTGGCATTAAGGGGGGGTTAGGTTTAAAAATTTGTTTGCATTTTTTTATTTTCTAAATCGAGAACCTTTCAAGAATATTATGTGAAAATTAGAGATGAATTAGAACAAAACTAACGAAGATACAGCGGTTTAAGCAACCGCGCCTTATATATCCCAGCGAAAAAATTATATATAGTTTATATATAGTGTGAAGAATTATATATAATATTTATTTGTTTTACACAAAAAATGTATAAAATAAATTAATATCATATATAATACTTCATACCATATATAACATATACATAATATTTTCGCCTGGGATGACTTAGTGCATCAGAAACAAGTACAAATGTTAAGTTTTGTGTTAAATTATTTCTAAAATGCCTTAAAAAGTTACAAGGTCTGATAAAAAATCATCTGATTCGATATTATATTGACCTAGAAAAATTGTACCTCCGAAGATACAGCGGTTTAAGCAACCGCGCCTTATATATCCCAGCGAAAAAATTATATATAGTTTATATATAGTGTGA
>JAAAKG020194020.1:0-24314 GCA_010014905.2 Druon quercuslanigerum
ATCGTGCACTTGACTGCAACGCAGTCCGTCAATGGTGGGGTAAAAACCAGGCTTTGTCCAATATGTCGTGGCACAAACCTCTCATCAGGTCACTTGATTGCATTATATAAATGCGTCCGTGACTGATGATATACCGGGACAGCCCCGTGCAAAAACTATTATAAATATATGAAAATCCAACTCTAACCAAAAATGTCTTCGACATGTTGGACTGTAACTATCTTAAGCCTGTGACAACATTTTAATTTTTATAATAATACAAATATTCAATATTCAAATTCAAATATTCAAATATTCAATTTCATATACATATATCCTCATAATAACCGAAAAATTAATTACTTGACGTTATTTCTCTGCTATAAACAATTGGGTTGAAAGTTATTTTTTATAAAAACAGATTGTTTCAAAAATACAAAAATATAAAATAAAAATTTATAAATTGTATAGATTTTTTTATTGCATTGTTTAAAAAAAATTAATGACAAAACTTTTTCTACTACGTTGGTATTGTTTTTTAATCAATTGTACTTCGTTAAAATAAAATAATGTTTTAATAATGCTGCAAGATTTATCAATAGTTATTAATAAAATTAAATTAAATTTAAATCTAAAAATAAGTAATTTTCATAATTTCATATGCTTCCAATTGTAAAACTGCGTATCCATAAGATAATATTATGTACTTTTCACAGATTTAATAAAAGTCACTGATGAGGTCCACCATATCGTGTGCCGAAACGTTTGAAATACCTTAATTAGTTTCAATTCAGCTGATCC
Source organism: Druon quercuslanigerum (assembly GCA_010014905.2). Taxonomy (NCBI): domain Eukaryota; kingdom Metazoa; phylum Arthropoda; class Insecta; order Hymenoptera; family Cynipidae; genus Druon; species Druon quercuslanigerum. The sequence continues at coordinate 781 of JAAAKG020194020.1, forward strand.
TAAAGTCAACAAGTTACATTAAAAATTCATACAAAAAAAAGCACATACAATGAAATTAATTAACCTCTGATTTGAAGTGTTTGCTACTTCACTAATTCTAAAGAAGTTAATAAGTTTCTTTCAGACCTGATTATCTTATTTAAAAAAATTTTAAATCCCAGGAATTTCTACATATTTTAATTATTTTATATTTAATTAGTTTTAAGTTCTAGTTTTTAAAACTTTAAATTTAACTTGTTTCAAACTCAAAGAATTTCTATTTTCTGCTCCATTGTTTAATAACTTTTTTTGTTTCCATACTCGAATCTTTTCCACACTAACTCTAATGAACTAGTAAGAATAACGAATTTCAACTACCCTCAAATCCCAGGATATATTTAATGCTGAAAACAAAGCCAGATATAAAAAACGGTGTTTTTTTAACTTGATTTTTCGATTTTAAAATAAATTTCTTTTTTCTTTTTTCGTGTTTTCGATATACTTATTTTATGTATTAAAATTAGGAATATTTTAAGACATCTTTGATATAAAATCAACAGACATTCTTGGTGGTTGTACCCTCGGATTGAAGTCATTTCTCGAGTCATTTCCACAAAACCGTGGTTAGAATTCCTGATTTTCAAAAAACTCTTTCAATTTGACATCATTAAAATTTTGAAACGATATTCAGTTCATTATAAGATATATAAATAATTTAAGTTTTCATTCTGAAATTATATAAAATAGTATTTATTTATTTTTGAATAATTCGAGCCTGAAATTAACCGATTTCGAATTTTTTCCGACTTTCAAATGTTTATCCAATAAGCGTTACAAATTAAAGTGGTGCAATTTTGAAACAAAGTTCTTCAAAAAGTACAAAGGTCATACAATCCCAGTCCTAACACGAAAGCAAAGATTATGTGAATCTAAATTATTTTATAAACATTTTTTAAAGCCTTTGGGACTATTTTCCGAAATATATTCACGTACTTTTGAGATGGTAGACATGTTTTTATTTGAGCTAATCTGACAGGAAGTTTGAAAATATTTTTAAATGAAAGGTAAAACTTTCCCCACGTAAGCAGGAAACTACAATAAAATAGTGAATTTTTTTCAAAATATAGGCAACATAGTATCATTGCTAAAAAAAACGGGAAAAATATTGTTCGTAGTGACGTGAGTGCGATCCTGCCAATACTGAAAATTTTGAAGGATCCCTTCATCCCTTGGTAATTTGAAATAGTTATTTATGATCCCCGACACTACTAATTGCCAAATATTGACCGAAATCCCGGACGTGGCGCCTCGTGCTGAAAAGAAATTCCCCGAGAGATTTCCCCCAAACCTAAAAGAATACGTGAGGGTTATTAGAGTTATCTTATGCCTTAGGCTTAGGATTTACGAGCCTTAAGTTCAGGAGTGTCGGGGTATTTAGTATTATACCACTGTGAGAATCATTTTGAAATATACTGTAAAATGAATTTCTTGCTCAACTTCATTTTCCAAATATCAGTTCTTTAATCATTCTGATAAGATGTTTGGTGAATGATAAAAGTACTGTATGGCATCCAAGGTCAGCAAACAGTGGAAAGAATGTATGATATTTAGAACTCGTGTCTCATGTGGGTCAACCTGGAATTTTTCCAACGCATTTTTTTTGTTGAAGCTTTACTGGCGCGTGCCTTTCTTTCTATAAGGAATCCATGCGGTTCCACCTGGACTCTATTATCCAGGTGGTATCCCGAATATTTCTTTAGTAGTTTCGAGCATCAAGGGTAATTTTAAAATCCTAAAAGACATCTGTATTCTGTAGTCCAGACGTTTATCACAATCGCTGCTAGGTCCCAGCTAAAGCGTCATACAAATACAATTTAGTTCTTTTAGCTGTCTTATCTGCGTCTAAACTTTCGGAAACACCCATTGTCTGAGCTGAGAATGTGTGCCACATTCCACTGTCATTACATGTTGAAAGGAAAGTTGGCCAGTTGTTTAAGTGTGTGATTTTTCAGATCAAGTCCTAAATCGGTAATTCGAGTGAAACGTATCGGAGAATGGAGCCTGAGTAGAAAGGGTAGCGCCTCCTACGTCAGTGGTGAACATAACCACCGGCAGAGATTACGAAGCAGGATCATGCGCTCACGTGTGCATTCGCAAGAAATCGAACCCTCGGGCTCTCAATCTCAGTAAAAAATTATACTACAATCTTGCCGGATTTTGTTTATTGTGTCATAAGCACGAACTGGTTCTTTTAGTCTTTGTTTAACAGTCCTTCTTCGTGTAGAAGAAATACAAGAATCTCGAAGTATGCATAAATGAAGAAGCCCAAGGAAGGCTGGATTTAAAAAGGATAACTTTGCTGAAAAAGTTATTCAGCATCAGCATGAGCATCAAATCGTATCGCACCGGTATTCGGAATGGCAGCCGAGTGGCACAGCAGTCGGCAGCATCAGTGGTACCGGCGCAGCAGTGGCAGGCACACGCCAAGAGCGGAAAACGGAGGGCAAAAGCGTGCGGGTTTCGCAGATCGAGCCGTTCGAGCGGCATGTTTAACGGCAGTACAAGGGACCTTTCCTTTCCCTCTGACGCCTGGCTCCACCCACACGCTGCCGCTGCAGCAGCCCTTGAGGCGCACAATCTGGCAACACTGGCAACAGTGGCTCGCTATAACCGATATTGTGGCCGTGGATTGAATGGAGGGGAACTAGCTCAGGTCAAATCTCCCCACCCCCGACGCCCAGCTCGGCAACCCCTCGGATCTCATCCGTGCCGCGTGCGACCCCTCAGCCCCCTCCATCGTGACTCGCCAGTGCCGAGTGCCCTTCCTGCACGATCTCCCTCGATCCCTGCCCTCTGCCTCTCTGCGCCGACGAACGTTCTGCCTCCCCCGCCGGCCTACCGCATCTCGTCGTCGACAGCTATGCTAGCCATCGGGTCGAGCGCCCCACTCCCTCGTGCGGCTTGTCACGGTGTTTGTGTGCCCGTGCTTTCGTCGCGTATCTCCGTCCCACTCCGTATGTCGCGCAAACTCCCACCTTTTCGTCACGATTACTACCACTACAGACTACTGCATTCGAGTAGTAGTAGTATTCACTACCTATGCTATGCTGGCTAATGCTGCTACTACTAAACCACCAGAACCACCACCACAACTATCACCACTACCAAAGCATTGGGTCGACAGAACAGAGAGAGAGACACATGCCGTAGGCACTGATTGTACACAGCCCGTAGGCTTAACGACCTCTCACTAGGCAGTATTTAGTATTACTTTCAACCGTTTAGCGCGCGCTCCCAGTGGCATGGCCTGAGACTTAGTCCAATCTCTCTCGCCACAATCTTCGAAAATCTCATGTTTTTTTACAGTTTTACTGATCCGTGATGCTGCTCTTCTCCTGTAAAGCACAACTCGCATTTACGTTCTCATACTCTGTACGTCACAGACAGACTGATCTGACTGAGTAGCGCAGCCACCCGATATAAATAAAGTTTAAGAGAGGATAAGAGGAAGGGTGCAAAAGAGAAGAGAAAGGGAGAATAGCAATATAGAGAACGACTAAAAGGGAACCGAGAGGGAAAGAGGTCGAGACCAAGAGCGTGAGAGACAGCCGAAGAAGGAGAGGAAGAGAGTGAGAGAGAGGACGAACGCGGTTTGACGTTTCTTCCGGCGAGTCCAATGAGGCGCCGCGCGTTCGACCCCGAGCGTTGGATTCTACACTGAGTTCGAGAGCACATACTACGTCGAGCGCCGACGCTCACAATCACGCCACTCGGAAAGGATCGGTGTGTACGCCTCCAGTGCGCTGAACACTGACAGTCGGTCACCGACGACGATGCGGTGACGTCTACGGGCAAAGTGATGCGCTCTAACGAAAATCGAGTGTCCTCACTCGTTCGTGCAATTCTTTAGTGACAATTGACGTGATTCAAAGAAAATTATCATTCTGTGCTGTGTGACAAATATCAGTGCTTATATACTTTGTGCCATCCACTTTTGGATTATAACTTTACAAGTGCTCATCACCAGGAGAATTATGCTACCCTTTCATCTCTAGGGTAAGTCTATACCTATAGTTATTAAGTTTTTTATGGAACTTTTGCCCAGTTTAGTATTAATAAAATCGGCAATAAGATGCGAAATTCCAGTTGTGAAACAGAAACCTTTTTCTGTAATAAACTTTGTTCATAATAATAAAGTTTCATCAAAAGTTACGGAATAGTTTTTGAATTTTTCTCTGATTTCCTCGGTCCGACACGTGAGCGAAGGGCGCGTAACTCAATTCGAATTCAAAGTTCGCGCCGATTTTAAAATATAAAAACAGCCCAAAAGCCGGTAACTTCGACATAATATACCAAAAAAACGTACAATAGAGTTAAAAATTTCTCACAAAGTATTCATATTGACACTTTCTTATTTGCTGTAATTTGACTTTTTTAAATGAAGAATTAAAGTTTAAAAATATGAATCTTGATTATCTATTTTAACATATCCATGAACCAGTAATGGTGGGTAGTATGTAAAAATTTCAGAAATTTATTCAAGATATATACTTACTGTTAGTGAAAGGTCAGCTTTATAAGAGCATTGTAACAGTAAGCATCAGCTTTTTTCGCGTCATCAAATTGAAACGACAGTGATGTCGTGTTTAGTCTATGTAGATTTGTTTTTTGTGTGCGGTTTATCAAATCTGAAGAGATTTCTGTCATCCAAGTCTCAGGCAGATACAGCATATGCATTTTTATTGCCTCGAGCTCTGGTATCGCGCTTTCACAATGGTTAACTGTTCTAAAGATTTGTCGCTTTCATCCCATGCACCACTCGAGTGAACCGGAGCCGAGTGTCTCAGTTTATGGGGAGAGGAAGAGCAACACGGAAAGTCACGTACACCATGATGTTATTTTAGCACCAAACAGAACATGATGCGCACTCTGTACATTCTGGAAAAATACAATGTATGGTTTACGCACGACTACTCCTTATTTAAATCTCATTGGCGAGCGGATATTGCATCTTTTGCATTTTACTAACATTTTTTGCAATTTTTATTTCCCAATAGAAGACGCTATTAGATTGCGAGAGTGAGTAATGACCTTGAGAATATCTGCAGCGATTTTTCCATTTAATTTTTTTCTGGTTTCGCTTAATTGTTTTTATCAGAAGTCTACTTCAGAGACTTTCTTTGTCCGGAGAATTTCTCTTTGTCCGAAAGGAATCTGTCAATTCTTCTCAGAAAATAGATAACGATAAATTCCAAACGAAGAGTTCATTGACGCAAGCTACGAAAAGGAATTCACTTTGCGATATCTTGGATAAAATATGCCTCTTCATATTGAAAATTCGCCTTTGATATTCTGACTTCTTCTCAAACTTAGCATTATTGTATTTTTATTTTTCTAATTTAATTTTTTAAAAGTTAGCAGATAAATAAAAACCGACAAGACAATTAGTGGCGGTAGTGATCGTGTCAACAGTGACTTTCAGCGGTTCTGTCAAAGTGCCATCAGAGAGGAATTACGACGCGTGCAACTTTTCCTCCACTCGTGACCTTAGTATCGTTTCCTTTTTCTTCCATGAATGCATTAATAAATAATTTATTGAATCCTTATCGTATCGTGCAGGTGACTGAAAATACATGCCATGATTTGTACACGTAAAAAAATTATTAAAAAAAGGTACGCAATTTCTTGTCAAGTGATAAGGGTAATCATCGCTAGCTGTCGTTTCCTTATCACTCGAAATAAAATTTATTATTTCAATTCGATCAAGAACGACTCGACGGTACGTCACGTATAGAACACACAGTAAGCATAAATTATTGTACTATCTATGAAATACGCAATGGTCACCCAGTGACGTAACTGAGAGGGGCGCTGGATAGGAAACAGACACCGGCTCGTGCCACTTGAATTACGAGAAGGGGTATTGAAACGCTGTACAATAATTTCAAAAACATTTTCCTCATGACGTCTACACTTTTTCATCGACCTAAAAACGTTTGCTGATCTTTTCTTCGGATTTAATTTTTTTCAAGATACAACATTATGATTGAAAGAAATGTTAAATAAATTCAACGTTTTTTCGTGTTTTTTTTTTGTTTGCAGCTTTGACAATAAACTTATAATCTAAACAGTTCTAGTCAACACCTGTTGCTTTAAAAACTCTATGAAGACTCTTTCGTCATAACAGACTAATTATAGAATCCCTAATTTATTCACTTGTTGCAAACGATCCGAGTGTCAGAACCATGAAAACAGTAATTACCAGGTTAACTGAAATTGACGACACCCTCCAAGGCAACCAACCTTGCAAGCAATCGACCATGCACCAATAAAAAAAGAAGCAAAAACGAGTATTTTCCAGTCACTTCTTGTGACAGAACAATAAAATATTTTTGCCCGCAAATTTGCATTTTAAATAAATGACTATTTATTTTTTTGCAGAAATTAAATTTTATTAAAGAGAATTCTTATGGACTGACGAAAGATTAATTTAATGGTATTGAGAATATTTATATTTTAATGCAGGGAAATTAAAGTAAATTTTTTACATTCGAATGTTCATTCGAATTTATTAAGACGTACACGTTGGTTATATTTTGGTGTTTTGAGTATATTCAGTAAAGACTTCTAATTCGAAGACAGAACGCCGGTGGGATACAATATCAGAAATAGGCATGTTAAAATAAGCGTACTCTCGATACGCGTTTCGTGATCTCAGTGTGTTGGATGGGTGTATCAGGAACGTGAGGGGAAAAGCAAGAGACGGTCGAAGTGAGGGGAATAAGGGGCCGAGAAGCGAGAAACTATTAGTATTGGAGGGGATATCCAAGAGCCAGACTGGTGTCGCACTCTGACTTGATCCTCCCTCAATTGAGGTTGATCTTATTTGACGATACAGGCAGAAATGCTCATTTAGTCATCGGCTAATTTTTGTTGTGCTTTAAGAATTTAAAAAAAAATATCAATTCAGATCGATTAAATACAAATGTTTGCTACTTTTTCTTGTTTATAATCCTACTTTTAATTTAAAAAGAAATTATAATTTACTAAAGGGGATTAAATACACTGTTCCGTATGAACACTAATTAAATGTGCTCATTTTCACCTCCGTGGGTAAGTTTGAGTGGGAATTCCCTCTAGTCTAGTCTAGTCTAGTCTATAGAATGGGATTGGAAACAAGACGATGATAATCTTTGTGCTTTCACGTCATACTGAAAAATGTTTTCAAGGTTACAACTGACGTTCTAACTAGCAAAGAATTATGTCATAGAAGCGCAGGATTATAAATTCATCTTGGCACGTTGGCGCACTAGTATTGCGTAGGACTTGACAGGTCACTTTTACTCCCCGCTTTGCAAAATTTGCTGGTCAATGCCATGTACGCATGGTACACCTTCCACAAAAAGGACACTCGAACAAATTATCATACACACTTTCCTTCAATTTTGAGCAACCTACACTTTTTTCTCGCGTGTTTGTTAAAGACGCAAATCTCTGAACAAACATGCATTGCCGAAACCAACCTCATTTCAAATTTAAATATAAAAGTCTCTGTAAATCTTGATATGAATCTGTTGAGATGTTGAAATTGAAAGAGATACCTTAAACACATCTTTAAAATTCTTGAAAGTTATTGAACATTGAGAGCATTCCTTAAACTACTTTCACCTACTTTTACCATTTGTAAATACAAAACTAGTAATTGAATCTTTAATGGGAGAGTGGGTAGAATTTTTAAGTGAAAAAAATGTAATGCCTAGAGAAGAAATTTCATATTCCGCATCATTGTATGAAACGTATTCGAAAGTGTTTTTCACCAATCATGAAATAAGGTCGGAAGGAAATGAAGCGCTCTAACTGGCAAAAAGGCCAAGTTTGCCTATGTGAATATTTGTGTTTGATCTTCTGGTATCTAGACTATGTGTACAATTTGCAAACAGAATCAGGTGACCATATTTCTCCAATCGCGGTCTTGGTTGTTTCAAGGTTTTCAAGCCTAAACAAGTTCAAGAAGTCCCTCCAAATTACATTAGCGATGCATAAAGTTTCAGCAAACCAAGATGCGATTGCAATTGTTTTTGCTGATATGTAATACGAATGACAGACTATGGTAGCCAGTCGGCCAGAACCGATTTTGCGGGGTAGGATAAGCAAGAGGTCTTGATTGCGTAAACATTATACACGCGATAAATTCCATTTGAAGTTATGAAACGTTTGTTTTGCCGCGACTCATGGAGGTGACGTATACAACAGGATGACAATAAGCGTCCGTCGTACATTATTCTCTTATGCGGCTTGATGCAAGGTCAGGAAGTAATTAAATTTTAATAATACTTGGTCGAGTTATAAGACTCCAACATGGCCAATAAGAAGAGATTGATCAGGAAGTGCCGAGTCTTAAATCAGGCCTTTTACGTTCACTTTCAGGCTCTCGAAAATATTACTCTCTCTTCCCAACTATTATTACTTTGTTAAGTTTATCTCTTCCTCGTTATTTAACGTTAAACTCGATCATGTTTTTTAGCCAAAACAGCATGCAATCCAACCAAGCGGAACAGTACTCAATTATTCCTCACATCAAAATTTTAAGATACATTTCCTTATTAATGCTAAAAATGGAAATTTCAGTAGGAACCCTTTAATGCCACAATTCTATAATGGCCTACTGGCATTTATTTTTGTATGGTCATTCTTAAAGTTCAACAAGGGATGCAAGTTGTTCATCCGTTCCTGAATTCGTGAATGTTTTTTTGAAAATGGTTGGTTAACTTGTGAATAGATCGTTCAACAAGTGAGCACTCAAGTGAAGTTTCTCGCGGGAATGCCACTTTGTTCCTGTGTCGCATCAGTCGACTGACACCTGTCAGATGTCATTTACACGCAGAGTCGCGTGCTTCCTAACACGTGCATAAATGCTCTATATTTTCAAATGTCGCAAAACCTGGTATATTAGGCCGAATTATAGTGCTTATATTTATTTCTACGCTTTAAGGAGTTACAATTTTTCACAATATTCTCAATAATAACTGAAGAAAGTTACAATACTTGGAAAACTTTCTCTGCTCCGAGGTGGAAGTATGTAGAATCTTTTCCACTTGAACACGCCAGATAAGAGGTTTATTGAAAAGTCATGAAATATGTGAACAATAATATATTTTTTTCCTGGTCGTTGCATCTTTTGATATATACTTTTAAAAACAATTCTGACAATAAATGAGAAATTCAAGAGTTTATGATACGTTTAGCTTTTTTGCATTAGTGGTGCGATGATTCAGTAGTTACAACCTGTGCGAGTCAGACTAAAGAAGTACGTGTTAGAGTTAGAGGCATTCAAGGGAGTAACAGTGCAGAAAATAGATCACTTCTTACCCTCGTTCCTCCACATTACGACTAATGAAAACACGCAGTTGCTCACTTCATAGTTCCACTCAATAGCAAGACGGATTGAAAAACCAAACTAGTTACCATTATTTGAAAACGTGCTAATTACACGATTTTTTATTTTGTTAAAAATAAAAATGCAGGCTTTCGTTCTTTTATTATAAAAAATGATTTTTTGTGGCAACACAAAGTACACACTATTATGTTATTTCAGTTTGAGAAAATATGATTTTTCATCAAGTTTTACTTAATAGTTACCTTCAATTTTTTTCTTTATTTACTACGTTTTTTCTACATATCATGTAATATCTATATTCATCTCCTTGTCTAAGAGTATCAAGAAAATTATTAATTTTTCTGTTTAAAATGAATTCCTAAAAACGCAGATTTTCTGAATTCCTATTTCGGTAGAAACTTCACTGCGAATCGCTGGTTTGAAAATAGATATGCTGGCTTATATTTAGTCTTTGGCTATTGACGGACCTTGGCCGCAGACCAATTACAGCACTGATTTCGAGCACGCATACTTAAATGTACTTCGTTGCTAATGCATAGCTGGGAATAAATTTATACAATATTTTTCTCAAGACTTCAAAAATGTCAAAAATTATTTTAGAAAATTCCGTTTTAATTTTAACTTTAAGATTTTTCTATTCTAGCCTTGCATACAAATAATTATTGTGCCCCAAGCGGAAGTTAAATTTAAACATATCGACGTTCAAAATACTTTTCTCGATCCGAGTCCCCATCCTTTTCAAAATTTCGTTGGTAGGGCAGATGTTGCTTCCGTTCTGAAGCGACAACCTCTTGCATCGCATATGTTAACCGGTCGAAATATTTAGTATCCTTCGTGGAAAATGAAAGCTTTTCTATTTTAAAAAATAAAGATTGATTTAACTCAAATAATATATACTGCAAAGAAGAAATCGATTTAAAAGTTTCTGTAGGAAGTTAACCTTATGTGAATTAAGAAGACCTTAGATAATAGAATAATTGGATGCTTATAATAAAGCGTATCTGTAATAGAAGATAATTATGCGGAACCTAATTAGTCTTTTATAAAGATATCATCTGCATTACCGGATAATGAAGATAGCAATTTGAAGCATGTGCGTGTTAACCTGACTATTTTGTTCTCTTCGCGGTCGGTTACACTGTCTCTTTGAAATTCAAATGGGCCTCAATTTTAAAGTGATCCAACCAAAGTCCTTATCTCAAGATCAGGTGCTTTATTTTCATTTAAATCGAGCCCAGATCTGATCTCAAGCACTTAATAAAATACAACGAAAATTATAGTACTCAATTATCAAGTTCTTTTACTAAGTTTAATTCTATGTATTTCTTGGTACTATCGATAAGAAAAAAAGTGGTAGGATAGAATATTAGAAATAGTTTTTAAAATATTTGTTGCGTTATTGATATATGTTTATAAATTACAGTAGTTAACAGGTAGTAAAGCAAATGGTTTAGCGCAGAAAATAGGGATAACAAAGAAAATGAAGGGCAACAGACAGCACTATTAGGAGACGCAGTCGGCGTCGGTGATCGCCATTGTGGGGTAGTCGGCAATAATTTACAGCTTCTCTCACGCGGCGGCGCAAGTTACAAGGCTTTTGTTGCGTGCCGAGTGGGCTCTAGTTGACGAAATATTGACATCCAAGAATAGAAACCCGTAGCAGAGTCTGACCCGATGGAAGGAGAATCCAACGGAAAGAGGGGATGTTGACGAGGGGGAAAATGAGAGGTTAGGTTAGGTGGATTGCATTCAGCATGAATGAAGTAAAGGGGGTAAAACGCGGATGACGTCAACCCCTGAACGCTGTACATGATATTGAATTATTTTCGAGGGTCTTTTGTTCCCAATTTATTTTTATACTCACATTTTTTTTACTTTTATCGTAGCATACGTAAAAAGCGCCTCTAAAAGTAACTGCAACACACAAAAGAAACACAAACTTCCCCATCAAGGCTCAAGGGTTTGAGAGGTAAACTTATGAATAATATAATATTCAAACTTGCAATATTTATGTACATTTCTTGCACATCGTGACCTTGAGCTTTGGTATTTTTTTTAAGGTAACAGACATGTTTTGATATAAGGCTCTTTTTGGAAATATGATTTATGTATACAGTTATAAATGATTGAAGTTTGACGTTTGAAGCAAGGCTGCAGGTCTTTATTATTTTAATGTAATGCAATTTAATACTAATGATTCTATATTATACAAACAATAATGTAAGATTCATACATTACATTGAAGTTTAAAAAGTACGAAGTGGGCAGAGTTTGTCTTTTTTCTGAAATTGGATTAAGACTTCAGAAAATATTCGAAGTTTTTTTTCGTCTGCATTATTGTGTCTGAGGCATTAAAGACCGTTTGCGGCGTTTCGACTCGAACGGCGCGATGTGTAGAACGCGGTAGGGATGTGTGTATTATGCGCACGGTGTGTGAATAGCGAGCACGTGCATTTCCCACAGAAAAGCAATAGGGACTTCGACGAGCTTGGCCAGCTGGGAAGGAACGACGGGTCGGGGTAAAGACTCGGGATCGAACCAGTAGCGTAAACTTCACACAAAGGACCTAACTATTTTTTAACTTCAATGAGCAATCTATCTTAAAAATTAAAGAAAACAATTTAATAGAGTAGAAATGCTCTTGACTTTATAAGAGCGAATAAGGCAGTTTATTCCTAACCTCAAACTTTATATAACTTATTACTAAATATATCTTTTTATCTTAAATATATTAAATAATTAAATATATTTTTTATCCTTATTTTGTCTATGTAGGAATCACAACCTAATTTCCAGATTTATAAAATACAACCGCATATTCACACTGTTTGATTTGAGAAATACTAAGACTTGGAATCGTGAGTAATATAAACAATTAATAATGATAACCATATTTGCAAAATAGTGAAAAAAAATCTTCTGATAGGTATACAATATCGAAAGGGCCCAGAGGCCTCCATATTTTACAGCACTGTCTCGAAGTGCTAGTTCTGAGTATCGGGGATGCAGGTATAGGGCTTTCTTGGAAATTCTCAAACTTGTCGAAACCCTTGGTTCGGGGGAGATTTTTAGAAGGCGTACCTCGCCACACAAATAGTAAACATTTTCCTCTTTATCCTCAAACCATCTGAGAAAGAAGGAAAACTTTACTTCAGTAATAAACCGATCTTTCGAATATCCCAGAGAGAAGATATAGAAATGCTATTTTAAGACTTTATGCATTTTTGAAATAATATTAATTTTGCGAATTAACAAAAATATTATTTTTTTTTTATAAAAGAATAATTGAATTCCTTTGTGTTTGAATGAAAGTCACCTATTTCTAAAAAAATATTTTTTTAATTTAAATTTCGCGCCATTATCAAGTAAAAAATCATGACGTCATTTTCTAGTAATACAACGTAAGGGCAAGGCTCATTGTGGCGCGATATTTGAAACACAGAGTTATTCTCACCTATTGAAATGTAATAAGCAATATTTTTAAACATTAAATTTTCTTAATAGAATCTAAAAATGGAAATTATATGAAAAACATTTCTGTTGCAGAATTTCGGAAGGAGTATCATACCTGTAGTAGTACGGGGCATATCACTTACGGAAACGATAAAAAAAAGTATTAACAACGGCGCTCGTCGGCATAAAGGCAGTGCCCGTGTTATCATCCGGCTATCATAACACGGCACCACCCCAAAGTGGGGGTGGTGGTTCGACGTTCAGTGCCGCGGCAATGGTGGCAGCTGCCACTTCTACGGCCACCGCTACTGCTAGCGTGGTGGCCATGCAGGACCGCCAAGATATCCCCACTCAGTTCAATCAGGTAAATGAAAATCTCTGATACTGAAATGTACTGCAGTAGATTCCTGTTTTACCAACATTTACCTACATCGAAAGCCAATAATAGTTCTCTTCAATACTAAACCTTTTGTTTTTGTTTTCAGAAGTTCTATAACGAGTCGCCAAATCTAATGCGCTTGTCGCAGATGCAGAGCCAACATGGCATCTCCCATCAATCGTACAGTTCGGGGTACGCTCAGAGAGGACCAATGACGGGCATGGGGCCAATCGGAATGAATACTTTTAATAATATGAGCTCGATGAGTCAAATGCACTCTATGAATTCTATGAATTCGATAAATTCCATGAGCAGTATGAATTCTATGAATCCAATGGCTATGGGAGGTATGAACAGTATGAACAGTATAGGCGGGATGAACGGAATGAACGGAATGACGCAGATGAATTCGATCAACTCCATGAGCGCGATGAGTAATATGGGAAACATGGGAATGAGTAACGTAATGGGGCCCAATACGATCCAAATGAACAAAATCAACATGCAGGTTCAGCAGCAACAACAGCACCAACAACACCAACACCAACAACAGCAGCAGCAACAGCAGCAGCAAGGTTATCCAAGGAGGTTGACTCCTTACCCAAACCCGGCAATGCACATGGCACAGAAGAGACAACAGGGACCCTACACAAGTATGCCCACTGGACCAAATCCTGCTAGTATGCAACCGGGTTTCAACAACATGCCCACGAACCAAGTACCCCAATACCCCAACAGTTATCCTCCCACGAGACCAAACTTCCAACAGCAGTATCCACCGGTTCAGGCAATCAATTCCGCGACAACTGGATTTGTGCCCAATCCTATGATCAGAACTGCTAGCATCAGACAAACTACTCCATCTTACAATGCTCCTTCCCAACCCAACCAATATTACAGCGCCAATGTACCTGCCAGTATGGGACCGACTACAGTCGGCAACCAGTTTGTTGGTCACCAAACGAATACAGGATATGGAGCTCCTTCGTCGTACGTGGCCACTAGCCAGTACCAACAGGAAGTCGTCTCGCCGATGAGAACAACGCCAGCGGGAAACATGAACTACCAGCATAGTCCCATACCTGGAAACCCAACACCTCCTCTAACTCCTGCCGCCAGTATACCTCCTTACATTAGCCCAAACTCCGACATTAAACCACCTAACTTCAACGAACTTAAAACACCAGTCAGTATGCAGAAAGACGACGAGTTAAGATTAACATTCCCCGTGAGAGACGGCATCATTCTTCAACCGTTTCGACTGGAACACAATTTGGCTGTAAGCAACCACGTATTCCACCTCAAGCAGACAGTTCATCAAACCTTGATGTGGCGGTCAGATCTCGAATTACAACTGAAGTGTTTCCACCACGAAGATCGGCAAATGAGTACAAACTGGCCTGGTAGTGTGCAAGTTTCCGTCAATGCAACCCCGCTCATGATCGATAGGGGTGAACAAAAAGTCTCGCATAAGCCCCTTTACCTCAAGGATGTCTGCCAAGCGGGTCGAAATACTGTTCAAATCACGGTGTCGGCGTGCTGTTGTGTAAGTATAAAAACCTCGAAATGCACCTCGACATGGTAGAAGAAAATTTACAGGGTTATTAACATTATTCTTCTTTACAGTCACATCTATTCGTCCTCCAATTGGTACACCGGCCCAGTGTACGAAGCGTATTACAAGGACTCTTACGCAAAAGACTGCTTACAGCCGAGCACTGTATTACAAAAATCAAAAGGAACTTCAGCAGCACGATGTCCAACAACGGAATAAAAACGGAAGCAGACGTCATAGAACAAACAGCACTAAAGGTAAGTATGGTATCCCGGATCGGGTGTACGAACCATATTTTTTATACCATTGAAGAGCTACATTTAATGCCAAGGTGTACTTGATATCAAATGTCAAGATCTAGATTATAGATAAAACCCTGATTCTTAAGTAAATTAAACAGAAACTTGAAAGAAAGAGTGTGGAAATAAAGTTCGGGAACAATGAAGGATCAGATTTCCAAGTCGTTTTTAAAACAATTATGCTTTTTTCTTCCAGGTATCACTTAAATGTCCTATTAGTCACAAACGGATCACATTACCAGCGAGGGGTCATGACTGTAAACACATCCAATGCTTCGATCTGGAATCATATCTGCAACTAAACTGTGAACGGGGTTCGTGGAGGTGTTCAGTCTGCATGTAAGTTACTTTAAAAGCAATATTACTCAACAATTATGAGTATATTATTTATCTACAGCAAATTAGTATTTCGCAAAGGAAATTAATCATTGCGTGTCTTGTTGACAGGAAACCAGCCCAGTTAGAGGGATTAGAAGTAGATCAATACATGTGGGGCATTTTAAACACAACTTCAAGTACGCCGGACGTTGAAGAAGTAACAATAGACTCGGCAGCTAATTGGAAGCCAGCTAAGATTTTAAATAGTATAAATATAAAGTCAGAAGATGATGGTGACTGCAAGCGGATGATCAAGGCAATGTCACCGGGTAGTATGAATATGCCGACTATGAACAGTTGGGACATGAATCAGGCGATGAGTCCTTACATACCGCCCGATATGAATAGTATTGTTAGCGGTTCAATGATGAACAACACACCTCCTAACTATGGAAACAATAATATCAATCATCGAAACTCATCTGGAGGATCTTACGATATCAACTCTGGCACAAATCCTTCCGGGAATACGGATTATGTCAGTGGAACGGGACCTCTGAGTCATCTGAATGATTCCGTCAACTCTTTGGATCCCCTCAATGCCATGGAAAAGTCGCTAAACGATCAGGTAAAATAATTGTCTATACATCTCTGAATTGAAGTTTGAACAAATATATCTTCAAGAACTCTTCACCGTGATGCAATTACTAAAAATTAATTTTATATTTCAGATGCCGCACACACCTCATACGCCACACACTCCGCATACTCCTCACACACCAGGTGGAGGAAATAGTGGCCCTCCTAGTGTTCCACCTTCGTCGCAAGAGTCCAATCACAACACATCTGGCAACACGACTACTAATATTAACAATGACTCTGCGGACATACCTTCGGATCTTAATTTCGATCCCGCTGCAGTCATTGATGGCGAGGGAACAGGGCAAGAAGCGTTAAACGTAGGTTTCCACTAATTAGTTGAACACTTGATACTGTATACTTTAAGTACCACTGTTACAAATTTCTCTAGGAATTTTCAGAGTTTCTACATATTCCTAAACTGTAACAGAAGTTTCCAGCAATATTAACTGCATAAAACTTTAGTCACATGTTTAGGGAAATTCTGTTAAGAGTTTAGGAATTTTTAGTTACTGTAACTGAAAATTTTGAGGTTAACACATTTTTTTCTTTTATTAAATTTTAATATAAAAAAAGTTATACAAACATTTTTTTTTATACTGGGTAAATTTTTTGTAAGAAATTTAATATTTAACCAGAAAATATGAATTTTTAGAAAAATAGTTGAACCTTCAATCGAAGAAAATGATTTTCAACTAAAATATGAATGTTGCATTAAAAAAATTATTTCTTGACAAAATGGTTCAACTAAAATTTTCAAAAGCCAAGACGTTGAATCCTCAGACAGAGAAAATTAATTTTCAAGCGAACAGTATCATTTTTATCAAAAAAATTAAACTTAAAAAAAATGGAATTTTCATCCGAAAAAGATATTGGTTTTACTTTTCAACATCAAAATCTGAATTTTCAACAAAAAAAGTTAAATTTCTAACAAAAAAAAAAGATGACTTTTTAACGAAACTGTTGAAATTTGAACCAAACCGTTGCATTTAATCGAATAAAGATGCAATTTCCAGTAAAATAGATGAATTTGTAAAATAAAAAGACAAAATCTCGAAAAAATATTTGAATTTTGAACCGAAAAAGATTTTTTATTAATCTTTATAGCCTTAAAATATGAGTTTTTAAAAAGTAAGTTAATTTTTTACGAAATAAGTTGAATTTTTGACCTAAAAAGATGAGTTTTCAAATAAATTCAATTTACAAATAAAAAGGTAATCTTGTGGAGGAAGAAGAATATTAAATCAGGGTTACCGCAAAACTTAATTTTCAATTTTGGCTAATTTCCACTAACCAATTTTTGATTTTCCCTGGCCATATTAACAAAGAACAAAATCTTAAACTTTTAACATTTTTAACCTAGGATTTTTTATAAACGAAGTAAAATAATTTAAAATTAAAATTGAAAAAATTTCAAAAGTTATGGAAATTCTCTTACTTTTACACCATTTTTGTTTTTTAAATCCCTAACTTTCCGTAAAAAAAAATTACCTAACTTGAAAAGAAATAGTTGTTGGCTAGGTTCGTTTTTTACTCACCAGTTTTTTTGGCAGTATTATTAATGATAAATTTTTGTTTACAGTTGCTACCAGACGATGTAGTAGACCCAATGGAACTTCTCTCCTACCTGGATCCACCAGACCTAAACACTCCACCAAGCAGTGGAGCCAGTAGCGGAAATCCTTCGTCGAGTGACGACATCTTAGCACTCTTTGAGTAAAAGTCAACTAGCTCCTGCTATTCGACAAAATAATCTAATTATCACAAACCCAAAAGTATGGCAAACAAATTTTAAAGATATTAAGACGTCTTCCCGACGTCTTATTGCATAAACTAGCGCTAGACTTTTCAGAACGGTTCTCTTACATTAATTTATTATTGACTCCCGAAGAAATTGCAAGCGTAGATTGATATCCATTTTTTAAAAACTTTTTAAAAACTTCTTTACCAAAGATTAAGGGGAAATTTATTTTCAAGACTGCGAACGAATCATTGTAAGTTTGTTTATTCATTGGTAATTTCGAGGAACGCGTCGAAAACATCATCCCAAGCCTCGGTATAAATATAGCGTTCTGGAAAAGTTTCTTGCTGGAAATGAGTGACCACCAGGTGTCAGGACCTTCGCTGCAAAATCTTCCTCTGGAATATTAACGCAGCTAACGAAAAGAGAATGACAGGGGGGTTACTGAAGGTGCTCTCACCTAAACAATGGTACAAACAATTTTAGCTCTAATTAAAGTATACCTATTGACGAAACTAGGGCATATTAGACATAGAAAAATGACCTCTAAATGTAGCATAACAAGCGAAAAATGTTATGCTTGTATATAAAGACCATACGCATTTCAAACTAAGAAGACACTTGCGAAACTTCTCATCACAATTAGAAGCTCAAGCTTCAAGTTTTGAGATCTAGTGAAATGTTTCATGTGTTCTTTATTTCAAAGAGATCTACTTACATTCAAGGCCTAAAGACCTACGTCGTAAAAATTCACGTCTGTACAGTGGCTGTTCGTAAATAAGTTTTCCTTCGACTCGATAAGGTATTATCCATCTATTGTAAAACGCATTGCTTATTTATGAAATAGGGCATATTGTTTTTTTTTTCTTTATTTTTTTTTTTGGGAGAGAGAGAGCGAGAGAGAGAGAGAGAGTGTGTGTGTAAGGGCAAAAAGTACATCTCGAAGAGCTTGATGCTTCCGAGATTTAAAAGATGAAACGACATAGTATAGTATTATTAGTAGAGGCACTATATTGATGGAGGGGTACTCAAAATAGGACCTATGGAAGCAGTGACGACAGACGAAAAGGTCTTGATATATACTTGTAAAAAAAAGATATGTCCATATAGCGCAAGGATCCACTTCTCATCACGTACTTTCTCAGGTCGATAATTTTGCCCTTATTCGATTTATCGCAAAATGAGATAAGTTTCATCATACTGTACAGTAAAACCTACACATTGTATATTGAATGGTATAAAAGTAGGTTTTAACCCTGTTTACAAGGGGGCCAAAAAACAAAAGGGGGTACGGGCATCCTCGTATTCGAAATTCATTTGAATAGCAGCGTTTTTAAAGAATGTTGCGAAAAGAATGAAAAATCCAAATATTAGTGACATTTGGAACATTCTTGTAAGCGTTTTAAATAGAAAACAAAAAAAAACGTTTTGTCTATTGATGATATCGAATTGTCTGGTACAAGTCTATTATGAATGAAATTTATAAGACGACGCGTATCTTTTAAATGAAATCAAAATGACCGAAGTACTAATAAATGCATCTCTGAAGCTACATCTCACTTTTAATCCACGATGCCCATTCTTACGTACGGAGAGCGAAGCAATTTTGACATATTGATGAGACATATTGAGAATATTTATACTCGTTTAAAATATAGACAATCATGAAAAATTCAAAATATCATTTGTGTATATATATCTTTAAAAAAATGATTTTACAAAACTGAATTTCGTTTCTGATTGTAGAAACACTTGAGATATAAATAAAAACTGGGAGATTTTAAATGAGGATAATTCGCAAAATATCTGTGCGTAAGAATGAGGCTGAACTTGTAAAATTGATCGAAAAAAAAAATGATTTGATGGTTTATGAGAAAAAATTTAATCAAGTGTGCCTATTTAAATAATGTACTGCCAGAGTGGCACAGCCCACGACCCCCTGCTCGCGTGGTAGTTATTACATTTATAACCTTTTGTGATTAAAGGAAGAGATATACTTCAAGTGATTCATGTAGATTATACAAATTTTATATAAAACTGTATTTATACTTTAAAGCGCAGTACTATGGCGTACCATGAATTAGTTGCGGTCAAGTTTCTATTTCATGTAACTACTATAACATCATTGAGATTAGATTTTAATAATACGTATATATTAAAGGCAATCATTGTATATTATTTGTACATATGAAAAATAGAACGATAATATAAGAAAAGTGGCAAATACTTATTGGCCAGTTACAACAGTACTAATGTGTTTCATTCGTTTTTTAAAACCCTATCATTCTTTTTAGGAAATAAGGAAGTATTTTTTATATTATTGAAAGATGACTTCAATTTCACACGTAACTATATAGTAATAATCCAATCTCGAACTGCGACGTTTCAAGGGAATCAATAGAAGAACATACATCACATACAGGGGTGGCCAAACGTTTTCGCAAACCTTTTCTGGTGACTGGTTAAGTTCTCTTCATTGCTATCGAAATTCTGTATAAAATAAGCCCCGGATGAAGCAAATTTGTTTAGTTTTTAAGTAGACATGGCAAAAAATAGTGTAAATTGCAATGTCTTCTTAAATAATCAACATTTCTCAATGTTCTTAGGCTCATTTTGAAGCTATTGTTTCACCGTCTCACAATCGCTTATAAGTCCTAAACATTTTTTAACGAATCAGAAGATATGAAACATATACTCATGAAGTTGCTATTAAACTTCCTCAAAATACATATTTATTTTATTTAATTTTTATTCTGATAAGTCGTTTATACTGTCTTCTCGCCCCAATGACACGTTGGAAGGGGGTTCGTGTGAGACTTAACTTATTTCTGCTCACTAAATCTGAATTAGTGAAATTTTACTAATTGATAGTAAAATTTCACTAATTCAATTAGGGAGAAGTCAGTCACTAACGATTAGTAGAAAACTACTAAATTCATTTGTAAACATTATCTCCTAATGAAATGAGTAAAATTCCACTAAGTAATTAGTAAAATTTCACTCAGCAATTAGTAGAATTCTGTTAAACAATTAGTAAAATTTCATTAAGCAATTAGTAGTCTGTGTCGCTAGTTTACTATTGAATTAGTAAAACGAAGTTACTAAATAATAGTGAACCATGTTTACTAATTTAATTAGTGAAAATTTCACTAATTCAGATTCAGAGAGTGTGACCAGCCATATGGGTGCCTTCTCGCCGCTCTCCCCATGACACGTTGGAAAGGGGGTCATGTGTGACACAAGTTATTTGTGTGGCTAGTCATAGATGTGCTTTCCCGCCCCCATGATACGCTGGAAAGGGGGTCATGTGTAACCTAAGTTATTTCTGTGACCAGTCACAGGGCTGAAATCCCGCCTCCATAAGACGTTGGAATGGGTGCTGTGTGTGACACAAATTCTTTGTGTGGCCAGGCATAGGGGTGTCTACCCGCCCCCATCACATGCTGGAAAGTGAGTCATGTTGGACCTAAGTTACTTCTGTGAACAATCATAGAGGTACATTTCCGCCCCATGAGATGTTGGAATGGATGTCGTGTGTGACCCAAGTAATTCTACACTTCGTATCGACATTTCCCTTCTTTTCTCGAAAACTGTCAGTCGTAGGGTAAAAACATATTAAACAAAAAATATTTACTTTTATAAGATCTACAACTTTTGTTTAAAGCTTTTTTGTAAACTTTTACTATATACTGAAATGAACAGAAAACATACAAAATTATCGTTTTTTGAGATTTTGAACTTGAAAATCAAATTTGCGGGTATTTTCACTATCATATTCGTGATCAGCGCGTCAAAAGACATAGGTATACCGAGTTTCAAATTAATCGGACGCATTGCCACTCCTGAAAGTTATGAATCATGATAAATTTGTGGACATCCGCAAGAACGAAAGGCCCTTATGGTCCAAGACAAACTAAGTTGAGAAAAAAGTCGGTGTTTTTTTTTTTAATCTACAACTTCGAAAAGCCGCTTTTCGAGAAAAAAGCATCTAAAGTTGGTGAGTGCCATAAGTGCACGTGTTATATTTTCTCTTCAAACAGGCAATACGCCCACTTCCGATAGATTTTGGGACATGAGTATTGTGCCAATAGATTCAATATAGGCTATAGATCCTAATATCATTTACCATGCAAACCCAAAAATAATAACTTACACTTAAATATTGAATCTGTTTTTACTTAAATCTGTAAAAAATCAAAATGACTGTTCGTTGCTAGGATCGTGAAATTGGGCTTGTACATTTTTTATTCTTGAAATTATATCATTTTGATATTAAATGGAAAATTGAATTGAGCTGCAGCAGTTGATACCTCCGGATATACTCTGTTAAAATAAAAGAACGCAATTGTACATTTCCAGCCTTATTGAAGCAATAAGAAGGCCGTGAAACTCGGGATAAGTAAACAAGAAGAAGGCCATATGGTGAAACTTGTAAATAGACTGCGTCATGTGCACGAATACAACGTATTTAAAAGATGTTGCTTCAAAACTTAAAAACAAGAATTATTTACACACTTATATTTCACCTTACTTTTCCTCTCAAAAGAATCCCTATAATCTATGCAGTCACAAAAACAAAACGAAATTCGACCAAACATAATAGCACGCACGAATAATGAACTGGCTACTTAATGCTACTTGAAGGGGATCTAGTTACCAAATACGCATTTAATTTTTTCACATATAGCAGCAGTATCTTTAACAATTAAACGAGCTGAAAAAATGTCCTCATAACGAGCGATGAAAAATGTAATTTTCTCAAATTTGTCAAAACTGAGCAGAAAACTTTGTTCACAAAGAGTGTTCAAAAATGTAAATTTCTCAATTTAGTCAAAAAAAAAAATGTATGGGGGTAAACTACCCCGAAAGAAGTTACGAGTATGCATTTAAAATGACATAATAGGTGTAAATTGAAGCTGCTAATCTGAAGAAGAAAAGGTGTTACACGCTATAATAAGATAAAGTTCACGTGTTATTGCGTTACTTTGTAGGTGGTAACCACCCTGAAGGAAATTTTATTATGTTTTTTTATATATAATCGTAACTTATTTTGGGATAGTTTACACACAATAAAAATTTCGACTCTTATTGTGAGAAAATTTTTCGTTTCGATTTCATTCACAAAATTACTTTAGTTCACAAAAACACAATAAAATTTCCTCAAGGATGGTTACCCCCTACAAATTAATTTCTAGGAAAAATGCAAAAACACGTGAACGTTATTTTGTGCAAGACATTTTCTTCTTCAGATTTTCCGCTTCAATTTACACCTATTTGGTTATATTCTTGTATACTCGTTACTTCTTTTATTGTAGTTTAGTGCCATACATTTTTTTGAATAAATTTTGAAATGTTCATTTTTTCAATTCTCTTTGTAAAGATATTTTTCTGCTCGGTTTTGTATTTTAACGTTATGTTCTAGAGGACAAAAAAAAGCATAAGTTTTCTTTCGTGCTGAAAAAACATTTTAAAGGGGTGAAAAGCACTCCTAAAGTTTATCCTAGAAACAGTTTTTTCAAGATATCTCTGATGTAAATTTTGTTTGTGAAATCAATTAAATATTGTTTATTATTACCAAACGCAGATATTATGTACAGAATTTCGATTCCAAGGGGCTGCATCCCTTATTTTTCATAAGGGTAAAAATGTATATTTTTCAAATGTTTGTTCTGAAAAAATTGTAAAAAGAATTTTATTATTGTTGTCTATTTAAAAATAAAGTTAGGCTTGGATCTGGACATAGGTGTAGTCAATAATAAATACCAACTTGTTTA